>ML798980.1:104385-126107 GCA_009831015.1 Picea engelmannii
GCTCTCTTCATCTTGTTGTTGCATTTTGAAGATGTCATTCCGAGAATCCTTGGTTCTGCAATAATCCTGGTACTTCTTTAAAAATTTTGCCTTCATATCTTCCCAAGATCTAATGTTGTATTCTCCTAAACTCATGAACCAACATAATGCAAAATCTTTCAGGGTGGCAGGAAATAATTTCAGTTTATGTGCATCCTGGAGATAGTTATAACTCCTGCACAGGATGTCGAACTCAAAAAAGAAAGACATCTGGGTCCTCACTATTTTTCCCATGGAAGGTTGGTAGTGCTGAAAGTGGGATATTTTTCATATTGACATTCTGGACTAAATCCAAAATAGGAAATCCAAAGGTGGTTTCTGGTGTTAACTCATTTTCTACTTGTTCTTCTCCTTCATTTTCAATATGAAGTTCCCCATGTAAGTCTCTCCCTCTTTCTCCCATGGTAAAAGGATTACCAAGAATTGTATATGAAATTCGATCTTTCTTTGGTGAGGGTGTGAAATCCCACCTTTCTAGATTCTTTTTGTCAGAAGTGTTATCCCCTATTGGTCCTTGTGAGGATCCTATGGCCTTTGATTCCACAGTTGTAGTTGTTATCTATGAAACTACAGAGTTAGGGTTCCCTAGAAGAGCTTGTATTTTCTCTGGATCAACTGTGTCATCTAGGGCTGGATCACCAGGGTTTTGAGTTTGTTACTGTATGGTGTTTCCTAGTTCTAGGTTTTGTTCTATGGTTTCCTCAGCCAGAATTTCAGTCTCAGTTTCTATCGCTTTTTGGGTGGAGGTTTCTTCTTTTTTTGGTTTTATATTTCTCCTAAATCTACCTCTAGGATATTTATTTCTCATGAAGTCATACTAAATGAAAGAAAATAAACTAAGATTGAGTTTCAGAGTACCTGTGATAACTGCTATGTCGTTTTTCACCCCTTTTGCTTCCACAGCTCCTCTTACTATCAACCTACTAACATACCACACCAAACTAAGTGCATTCTAAAACTAATCAAGACAACTATCTAACGTACCTCATAAACAGCTCCCCGACAACGGCGCCAAAAATGTCAGGCTGCGATATTAAAGATTTTAATGACCTGAAACACTGAATTGTCAAACCAGGGCAAGTAAACTTAGAGCTGCTACACTGTATGTGCAGGTAATATTCTAATCCCTATCTAAAGACTATTCTTAGAATAAAAAACAAACTCACTCTTAGAAACTAAATCCTAATGACTATCCTGAAACTTATCATCTCCTATTTAATTCATCAACAGAAAACACTTAAGTGTTGGTGCTTCTATTTCTACTCTAATGTGATTTCACACGACTATCTACCACTACCTTTAATCATCTAATCATCGCTATTTCTATCTAAGCCATAACAGAAAGAGTATTTCCTAAAATTCTTTTAATCTAAAGATCAAAAATAAATCTAAATCTATTCTACAGGAAAAATAAAGAAATATCCTACTTACCATACTGGTACCGGAAGCTTCCTCTAAGTTAATTGCAACCTAACTATCCTAACTAAGCGAAGTAACTTAACTATCTAACAAAGCAGAGTAACCTAACTATCCTAACCAAAACAAAGTACATTCAAACTCTAAGTTATGTTCAGATTGGAGACGGGAATCAAAGCAAACCTAGTTCACGCTCTAAACTCTACAGGAATCAACCATGATTTCAACACTCATCAACGTAAAAGATATTAACATGCTGGAAATGATACAGTTGAAGAATAATTTAAGCAAGATTCTGAACAAATTAATTCCCAAACTCTAAGCTAACATGCATGCAAATACTACAATACTGAAACAAACTAACTGAAATAAACTAAGTCTAATGCATAGAAAAGCAGTGACTTGAACCTGTTTGGCGGGCCCAACCAAAAGGTACAATCGCCGAAAGAAAGAACCAGAACTACTCAATCATTCTACGCAAACACTAGCCATGCTTCACGCTCCATTTACTCAGAGAAAATAACTGAAATCAAATGACAGTGAAGTAACATAACGCAAAGGAAGATTGTATGAACAGAAATGTGTATCATAACATAACATAATCCAACGTTTCTTAGGAGTGATCTTTTGTTTATATAGATACTCCTCAAAAGTAGTTTAAAGCAATAGTTCATTAATTCAAACGGATCCCAGATCCGAAAATAACTTGAAATCAGTTAAAAATAGTCTAAACGATCTTCATATCTTCGTGCCACGCAGTGTCATGAAGTGTGAGTCATGAAGTATTACAACTCTGTTCTATAATTTTGCCTTCAATCAGCATATGAGTGATGACTCCATCTAGCATGTAAATCGCACTGTCTCCCACTCTGGCCATAACACGCAGATCTTTAGCATCTTCGTTGGTATCTCCACGGGGTACGAGCTGGTACCTGGTACTGGCAAATCCTGTTTCAAATAGAAATAGTACCTAACTCAAGCCACATTAGTTTCAATATTAATTTAAAGTATCAAAATACATAAAAATAACTTGAAACGTAAAAATACCTTGAGTAACCCCATTGAGTGGTAAAGAGATGTCAAGTGTGTCAAAACAAGGCCAAAAGGGATGGTACTGGGTATGGAAATGGAAGTCTTTATGATATAATATAGGAAAAAACATGATCAAAACTGGAGACCAACATGAGGAATAGATCCATTTCATAGTATCTCATTAAATGGAGGAAACTACCGACTGAAGATTCCACTTGGGAAGATGAGTCTTTTATACAGAAGCATCCAAAGTTACTCAAGCGTTGCAGACAACACTTGTCTCAAGGGGAGGGGCATGTTAAGCCCTAATATTGGCTCATTACCCCTTAATTGAGGGATATTAGATTAGTAATGTTATTTTATTTATGTTGGCTTTATTCCATTAGTTGTAAGTATACCTCCTAGTCTCCTATATATACCAAGGAGACATTTTCATTTGGAATCATCTTGTACTTGAACATTTAAGTGTGGTAAAAGGAGGTTGCCCCCTCGAAGAGGCTTATTATCTGAAATTATCTCTTTTTCAAGGCGTTGAGTACTTTTTCTGAGGTTTTTATATGTTATATTGATATTTGGTTCTTAACAAAGCAGGGGTATAATAGTGGGGAATATGATCCACAATCAAGCAATGGATTATGTTAGTATACCATTTAGGTGTGAAAGATCCCATGTTTATGAGCATGTATTAGAGGACTACATTCAATCCTTTGTCTAGATTTTTGACAAATAAATCATATTAAGAAGGATAATCATGGGTTTGATTTGGGGAAAAAATATATAAGGAATGAGGGAAATTAGAAATGCCCTAAAATAAGGGAAATCTATGTCAGATAAGGAATATCTAAGAAAATACCAAGATACTAATATAAATTCCCTTGGAGAAAAATTGGAGAAGAATGGATTCCCTCCTAAGGGGAATATAATCAAGAAAAGGATTAGAGTAGAAAAGGCAGAGAAGATGTTAATGGAGGCCAAACATATATCCATAAAGGGAAAAAATGGTAAACCATTCATAGTTAAGTTAGAATATTAGATTATTTCAAAGATTGATAAATTTGATTTCAAGGATAAGGAGGTATGTCCAACCATGGAAGAATAAAATAGGAAACCCTACTAGGGGATGGGTAGTGCCAATATTGACCATAGGGAAATAAAATAACTCATAAACCTTCAATTAGGATAACCTTACATGTGTAGGATCCATTAATCCTATTACAGGTCCATATGATTTTGTATCTGAGTAGAATCCCAATTCCTCTATAAAATGTATATATCATAGAGTTTTCAAAAGGGAGATAAGATATTGGGAGAAAAAATAGTGGAAGTGGATTTGGGGTAAGACACAATAAAATACTTTTCCTCTTAAAGGGGTCATTAGAGTGGGACATTCCCTAGGTAGAGTGAATGATTATATTACCCCCAAATTTAGAGGGATAGGTACATATTTTAAAATATTTCCTTGGAAATACCAATGGAGGTACATAGACATTATGTGACAATCTTAAAATATACCATGGTAGAAGGATTGGAGACAATATGTTATTTAGAAAAAATAATGAAGGAATGGAGTTTTTTCAACATTAGATGCTACAACTAAATTTAGGGGGATTTTGACTAGGTGGAGAATAATTATTCACGTACAAAAAATCCTCTTTCCTCGAATTAGGTATACGAACATAGTTCTTGGTACATGGGATAGGGTAGAAGATATATGTGATCAACTATTATGGTCCATACGATAAAATAAAATAAAAATGAAAGTGTTTAGTCTCTCTATATTGTCTAAAGGATGAAATGGTGGTTATAGGGGCAGATCTTAATTTCACACTAAATAGATTAGAGGCATGAGGGGAATTAGTTAGAGAGGATAGGTTAGAATATTTACTCAGGTAAAATATATAAGTGGCATTATTAGTGGATGTAGATCCTATAAAATTATTCCTACTTGGAGGAAAAATAGAATGAATGGAGTAGAGGTCTCTAAAAGATTTGATAAATTCCTTGTGTAAAACATTCCAATGGGTGAGTAAGATACATATATATCTTGGGTGGAGGCTAGGGAAGGATTATATCACCTATCCATTCTTATTCATTTAGAGATAAAATACTAAAATTTAAAATTTAATTCAAGTTGGTTAGAGGATGAGCAGTTATTGACTATAATAAAAAAGGAATGAGTGGGGTTTGATTAAAATTCATGAGACATTGTGAGCTAACAATTTGTTGAAACACTTAAAAAATTTAAGGTGGTAGTATCATCTTGGGCGACCACTAAATTTAAAAATATAGATACAGAGCTAAAGGAGGTGGATATAGAGATAGTTGATCATTATGAGGTGAATGGATATGGTGTTTTCAATGAACATAACTAGATGATATTAACGAGCCTTGAAATTTCTAAACAAAAGATGTTGGAATGGAGAGAAGAAAAGTGGAGAATTAAGAGTAATTTAGTCTAGCTAGAGAAGATGGATGAGAATACAAAGTTGTTTCATAATTATGCACAACATAGAAAGAGAATAAATAAAATATGGGAAACATAGAATCTAGATGGGAGTATGGCCATGATTGTTCTTGAGAAATAGCTACAATCGCGGTGTCACACTTTCATTCTATCTACCAAGAACTATCTAGAACAAACATTATAGAAATATTGAACTTGATTTCTTTCTTTTTAGAGAAAATACAAAGTTATTTCATAATTATGAATAGCATGGAAATATAGTAAATATAATATGGGAAATTGGGAAGCTATATGGGGGTAAGTCTAGGAATGTTCAAGAAATAGTTGCAATGGGGTTTTCACACTTTGTTAAGAACCTGAATAGATCTACAAATATAATCACCACAAATACTGAATACACAATAGATCCACAAAGTAAGATAGAAGAAACCACACTTTATTACTATCAAACCCTTGAGGTAGGTCAACACCGTACAATAGATCCTATTATGGAAGAGATCCTCTCCTATTCACTTGCCTCTTTGAGGGGGAAACCTCCTAATGAGCTACCACTCCAAATACAATACTTCTCTTCATATCCCATTACATTGCTTGAACCTATTTATATAGTTCTACCATCACCTAAGAACATCCTAGAGGATGAATCTTCTGGAAGTAGAACCTTCTAAGAAGTCCTCTTACATTTATTATATCTAACTACCATAGTGAGCCTTATTTAATAATATTGTGGACCTAGTCCACCTTACATTGAATGGCCTCCACTATTATCACTATGGGACCTCTGGGCCCTCCCACTACCTCTCTAGATACCTTACATTCCATCCCCCTTATGAAAGCGTTGTCCTCAATGCTTGATGTACAACCATATACCAGGGTCCCATGGATAAGTGTGGACCATAGTGCTGAAGTAGACTAGAGAACCAGGGTCCCATTGAGAAATGGTATCCACCATGCTAAAGTAGTCCAACCGCCATTGTAAATCAGGGTCCCATGTCCAATTGATCATGTGAACCCCATATGGAAGACATTGGCACCCAATAACCAACTGAAAATGATGCTCCCAATACTAACGCCTGTCATGTGGATCCAAATAAGAAGATCCATCCACATAGTGGAAAAGGGTCGTAGAAGAATCTGGAAGGAATAATACCACTGTAGAATATGCAGGATTGACACTGGTAATAACCATTGGCTCTCAATTTGTCACATTGATGCTCTCTACAGAAGGTGGATTAGAGTCATCAAATAAAATATGAAAGTGGTTGTCACGACAGAAATGGCAACTATCCATATACCAATCATCACAATTGGCCTCAAAATAATACCAAGAATATATTTCTTGATTATATTCATCCCTGATGCCTGCCATAAGAAATCTCTCTTGCATGTTATCCAATGAATCTTGAATACTACGAAAACTATCATTGAGGCTATTTGCAAAGTCATCCAATGTGTCAAACAATTGAGATTTGAATGCTTCAGTAATTTGTAGAATTTATTTGAGTGTTTGAGAGGAATTATCCATATGAAAACCCTATGAACTATTTGGTCCCACAACCTTCATGAAAAAACCCAAAAAATAGAACAACAAGTTATGACAGAAAATCGCGTTTTTTCTGGAAAAACCCTAAAAAACTGTTGAATTTAAAATGCTCATAACTTCACTTCCCAAACTTTGTTTCGGATGATTGTTTTTTTGAAATTGGGTGAAATTGTGAGAGGAACTCAGATATGTAATTTTTTTGGGCAAATTCGGCCTCTAGCTGCTACATAAATAAATAAAAAATTGCGTCGTCATCCGAGGAAAAAATCGTGAAAATTGCAGATTTTAAAACTTCAGTATCTTGACTTCTCGGACTCCGTTTCAGACGATTTGTTTTTTAAACTTGAGTTTTTTTCTGAGAGGAACTCATATCTACAACATGTTGCTGAAAATTTTGCACATAAATATACCAAAAGTTTCTGAAATGTCATGGCCCTCTTTTTTTTCTCCGAAAAAAAAATTCTGAAAAAATAAAAAATATTTGCCCACAATGTCTGCCAAGGAAAGTGCTCTGATACCACTTGTTAAGAACTTGAATAGATCTACAAATATAATCACCACAAATATTGAATACACAATAGATCCACAAATTAAGATATAAGAAACCACACTTTATTACTATCAAACCCTTGAGGTAGGGCAACACCATACAATGGATCCTATTATGGAAGATATCCTCTCCTATTCACTTTCCTCTTCGAGGGGGCAACCTCCTAATGAATTACTACTCCAAATACAATACTTTTCTTCATATCCCATTACATTGCTTGAACCTCTTTATATAGTGCTACCATCACCTAAGAACATTCTAGAAGATGAATCTTTTAGAAGTAGAACCTTCTAAAAAGTCCTCTTACATTTATTATATCTAACTACCCATTTATTATATCTAACTACCATAGTGAGCCTTATTTAATAATATAGTGGACCTAGTCCACCTTATATTGAATGGCCTCCACTATTATCACTATGGGCCCTTTGGGCCCTCCCACTATCTCTCTAGCTACCTTACACACTTCCAATTTATCCACCAATATCTAGCTAGAGAAAACATTATAGAAATATTGAACTTAACCATTTTTCTTCTTTCTAGATCTAGCTAGAGAAAACATTGTAGAAAATCAAATGTTGGTGGAAGAATTATCAAAGGAGGAGTTAAAAGTAGTTCTAGCTTCCTTTGAGAGGGACAAAATTTTAAGACCAAATGTATGGCTATTATAATTTTTCTTTAGACTTGATGGACTGTTAGAGGGGGATCTAATCAGGGTAATTGAAGAAGCAATTAGTGCATGGGAAGTGTTAGGAGTTATCAATTCTTCTTTTCTAACACTCATACTAAAGAAGGGAAAGATAGAAACCTTTGATGAGTTCATACTAATATATTTGTGTGATTATATATAGAATATCATGTCAAAGATATTAGTTGTAACGATGAAGAAATCATTTTTTGGTCATTTTTTGCATTTGTTTTTAGTGGTTTTTTGGAACATGGTTTTCACCATTGGTTTTCTAATTCCAATTAAGGAATTAGAGTTGTTGATTAATCTGAGTCAATGGATTAGGGGTTTTGGATGTCGTAGGATCTTATATATTGTATTGTAAACAATGAAGACATGATGAATATAATATTAGAGGTGTGGCTCTAAACGGGTTGTTGGTTTTCCTAGTTTGGGTTTCCAGGGTAAAATGTTTGTATAATGTGTGTGTGTGTGCCATTGTATCTTTTATTTTTTTATTAATAATATATATTTTGTAATTTATTGCACAAGATTAAAATATACACTCTTTTACAAAAAAAAAATCATGCTCTGTAAACAACCATGGAATACTATTTTGGTGTCCATTTCTATTTGAATAAATAAAATTTTGCATTGCATGATTGGCTCCCTGAATGTTACTACAAATTTTGACAATTTTTTCTTTGTCACTCATTCTATCTAAGATTCTCCACAACCTTTATGTTACATTCTTACTGATATGCATTGTATTAAACAAATGGACTATTTGTAGGTGCTCATAGTACGAAAACCTAGTGAATTGTGTGGGATAATTTTCATTCCTCACGAAAGACCATCAATTCCTTGACGACCTTTATGAAACATAAATGAAATTACAACAATAATTGTTAGATGTGGTAAACATAATTTAGTACAAATAAAAATTGTAAAACATTGCATATGATACATACTAGCTGAATCACTTACCTTCATGATTTCTATTATATTCCAACTTCCATATGCGAGGTGTCATTCTTTGCGGTTTTATCGCAGTCTCTTCTTTCACATTGAAAATATGTTTTTTGGTATTTTGATACCTATGGTTCTTAGGGGGAAATTGCATATACTCATCAAACACCTCCTTTCCTGAACTTATTGAATGATGATGTTTCATCCAAGGACCACAATATGGACATGAAAATTTACCCTTTGTTTGAAGACCTACAAGATATGACTTAATGTTAGTATTAATTATATAGTTCAAGGAATTATTTAAGAAACATACATGATATTTTCATAAAATTATATACTATTAAAGTGCAGTAGTATGTTTTCAATTTCCACTAGATCAATCTGTTAAGTTGTGGATTTTATTTTCTAGGTGACTTGAGTTCAATACCCTTACAGTGAGTTTAGTCGAGAGGAGACACCCAAAAATCCATCCATGTTAAGCGTTGGTGCGACCTAGGATGAGTGTGATCCCCGGGTGATTTTGATGGCTTAGATTCCACCAGAATGTGATTTTTTAGCCAATGGTTAAAAATGTTGGCCCAACGGGTTACAGACACATTTCTAACAAATGAACAAAAAAGTGCAATAGTATGTTACACACTACAAAAATGTGTTATCCCTGGGGCATCATGAATTGTCCATGCAATTGTTCCACGATATTGAAAGTAATTTTTCCCTATTGGTCTAGAGATGTTGTACATAATGTTGTCAACACATAAATTTAGTATCTCATCGAAAAGAGGCTCAATATATACATTCATATATTTCAATTGGTACTTACCTAATTGGTTGAAAATACATGCAATTACTACCGTGTATATATAAAAGAAATTATCCAACGAATAAGATAAAAAAAATGTTATGTTCAAACAAGTATTGTAAACAAATACTTGGAACAATCATTTCCAACATTGTGTGCTCCCTCTTTATTGACATTCAAGGAGGAAGGTTATTGTTTATAACAAAAATAGGCCACACTGAGTAAATAGACCTAAGATCACCAAATGGATTGACACTGTAAGCTTCCAATGAAAGACTAACATTACAAGGTTCTTCTTTAAAAATAGACCAACTTTATTCAATGTTCCTAAATGTAGAACCATCTACAGGAATTCGAAGAAAACCATCTTCACTTTTGTGCCACGCATGGTAATCCATAAACTTTGTTATACTTTGACACTTGAACAATTGCTGCAAATGTTGAATTATCAGAATATGACGAAGAACCTTGTGAGACACCTTTTTTGTTAATTGATTGGTTAGATATCTACTGATTTGACATTGCAGACATTTCATTTCTGATGCATATTGTCCATAATATATAATATGA
The DNA here is from genome assembly GCA_009831015.1 of Picea engelmannii. Lineage (NCBI taxonomy): Eukaryota > Viridiplantae > Streptophyta > Pinopsida > Pinales > Pinaceae > Picea > Picea engelmannii. The sequence goes on from ML798980.1 coordinate 114,438, forward strand.
TCATTATGACATGCACCAATAGCCTCATACTCCATTCCAATACCTTTCATAATGGAAGATAATTATCAATATAAGTGAGGTAAACTATTTGACTGTGGTAAGAAAAAATCACCTAAAAATCTACAACATAAAAAATAACTAGTTAATGTAAATAATAGTAATCATAAATATTGCATCCTTATTTTACACTTTAATTGACACTAAAAATAGAGAAAAAACCTTTACGTATATGTGACAAAGTGAGGCAAGTGTTTTAAAAACCATTCAATACCTTCAAGTTAAAACCAAAAACATTATAAAAGAGAAAATATTTTTTCTTGAGATTTCATAAAGGTGTTGTCTTGCCTTCTCAAGCAAAGGTACATCATGAATATCATCATATTTTTCCTCATCAATAGGATCAAATATTTCCTGGGTCAATCTATTTATTTTATCATCCTCAACAATATTATTTGTGTCATTTTCTTCCATAGGATTAACTTGATCTTCAATATCCATGCCATATTCCTTAGCTTTTATAATAGTATTTCTACTACTACTAGGCCCATTATCCGATGTCACACACCTAGGAGGATTAATTGTTTTTATAACTACAAACAATCAATAAAATTAGTGTATATAAAAAATATTAAAAGAAAAGAAAATTTTACAAATACAATCAATACAAAGACATATAATGAATAAATTACCATGGGATGATATTCATACCCCCTTCAACATGCCCATACTCCCTACAATGTTTTTCAATTGTTTTTTTTTTTAAGTATTCTTCTATTAAATCCATTCCATCGACTGCAAGGTCCATAACATTTCCCATCACCCTTTTCCTCCAATTCCTCCCTTAACCTAGCAAGTGTCCTTTCATGTTTTGGAGTATGTTATTATATGGTATTGTAATTTACTATTGCCAAAAAATCTGTTGAATCAATATAAGTACAATATAAAAATATATTATAACAGTAAAAATGTTGTTGAATATTGACCCCATATGTACTAAGTTAATTTAGCCATCATCTTCATATATTTATTAAAGGTTTATAAGAGTAGTTAACAATTACTCAAGAAATCAAAACCATACATTTTTACAACATAAACTTTAAAGCTTCACTATAAGAAAGTAAGGAAATCAAGCAATAAAACAGAATTAGGCCAAGACAAATTGTATAGTCATTAAATTGAATTGAGTAGACATGTTCATACCTATTTCATAGACAACAATTTGTGTCCCCAAATAAAAGAGGGTATAAGGGTTAGGGATCCAATGTGGGTATTTAAAATTAGACAAAGAAATATTAAAAATTTTCTAACCTTCAAAGTACAAATATGATCTATGTAGATCAAGAATTGGATGTGGTAGCTAATGGAAAAAAGACCATTTCAAGTGTCAAACAATGACCATAAAAATATTTTACAAACCTTGCACCAACAACAAAATTGTCAAAATATCTCACCACCTTCGGACTTCCAACACAAGTTCATCATACTATCAATGTCGCTAGAACAACGTCATACTTACAATGAATGTCGGGGAGCCCAAAAAAAATGATCAAAATTTTAATAATTATGTAGTAATTTTCGATGGTGCAATCAAATTTATCCTTATCGTAGTAATATTTCATCGAATATTGACCCCATATTTACTAGTGCTTCCTCCACGATATTATAATGTATTTTAACCATTATCTCCCCTTCTAACTTCACACATTAGTGGGCATCTGTAATAGCATATTTTTCCACCATAATAGCTAAGATGATTTGATTGGCCCTTGTCCCATTCATATCCCTCTTTGGCTACTTAGGTCGACCCAGAAGTGACCCAAAACTCTGCTAGAAAATCCTTCCTAGAAATCCACTCACATTTGTTTTCTCATTAAAGGATAAGTACTCACCCTTTCCCTTTAATAAAGGCACAAGTGCACTCAAAATCACCAAAAAAATATAAAAAAACGTGAAAATTGCATGCTCTTGAGTGGGTTTTATGGGAAAACCAACTTTGTAACTCCCTAAAACGCTTGGGAAATGGTCCCAGCCATCTTGAAATGATATAAAACAAATCCAAATGAAGGAGAACTATACAAGGAATGTTATTATGTTAAAGTAATCATCTAGCCAAAGTAGCCAAAGCCATCATATTCCATAGTTACCAAAATCATTCCCAACCAATTGAGAACATTTAGTACTCGTTCCCAAAATCCCAAAACTTCTAGGGAAAAAGTTTTATTAGAACAAACTTATTACTTACTATTAGAAACAACCTTAAAAATCTAGTTTTTAATACTTGTTTCTAATTTTTTTTTAAGTAACCCATTTCTCAATATATCTTTCAAAACCTAAACATTTTTTCTCATTATTCTATCAATCAAACATATACATTTCTTCCAAATTTTTTTCTAAAAATATGTATATTTCTTCCAAAAACTTTTTATATATCCATAATTTATTGTATTTTCCTAGGACATTACATTGTATTATTAAAGCTTGACTATTTAAACTCTAAAATGAATTAATTAAAACTCAAATAAATGTGGATTGTTTTTTGGAGTTGCAACTTTTTCTGCTATTTAGTACCAATTTCACAAGGTATATTGTACAAGTAACTTTTGATAACAAAACTAACTTGGATTGTTCTTTGGAGTCACAACTTTTTCTGCTATTTAGTAACAATTTCACAAGATATATTGTAAAAGTAATTTTTCATAACAAAACTAACTTGTATTGTATTAAATTGTATAATATAATTTTACAATTTTTACAAAACTATCTTATATTAAATTGCCTAAAATAGTTTTATAATTTTCTAAATAGTTTTGAATTTTTTTTTCTATTTAATAGTAATAAATGAAATCTATAACTTTTCTATTTTATATTTTTATAATTTATAATTTTATTTATAAACATGTTAACCTTCATAATTTACAATATATTATTTTATTTAAAAAGATAATATAAAAATAATTTCATTAAAAACATATAATTTATAATTTTATTTATAAACATGTTAACATTTATAACTTATAATATATTTTTTATTTAAAAGAATAATATAAAACATAATTTCATTACAAACAACTACATACTTAGCTAAGTTTCTTCCATCATATCTATCACTAGCACAGCCACAAAGTGGCTGGTGTTGCGGTTGGTGAAGGCCAAAAGTTATCTAGATGGACAGCACTAAAGTTAATCTTAAATGTGGTAATTAGAAAGGTTAATCAGTTACGTGGCAATCATATGGTGGTACAGTTTAACTGATGCATTAAAAAATACAAGAAAGTTATCAAGATTAAATCACATTCATTGATTTGGGAGGAGGACTAAAAATATTCCAGCATTTTCAATTGTTAATCATCAAATTAAAATTTTAAATTAAAAAGTGATTAATTATGCCCATCTTCAACAAGTATAAGCTTCGACATAATAATGATATAAAATTAAACAAACTTTTTAATATCTTTCATCATATTTCATCATATTTTATACTTTTTAATATCTTTCATCATATTTCATCATATTTTATACCCAGCTGAAACGTTTATCCTTTAAATCTTCCCATAACTCCGCTTTCACACAGTTACTGTCATACACATTGTACCACTCCAGCCCTAGCTACGGTTTCTTACTTTCCTTTTCAAGATGGAAGGTTCATAGACATCCATATGGGCAGGCCTCATCTAATCACTTTTATTAGAGATTATGGGCAGGTGTCATCATCATTATTAATTATGTGTATCATAAGTTTTATGATAGTTCGTGCTATGTAGGGATACTACTTTACTTCAAATCAAGTTAATTTTCTGTTTAATGAGTAGATCCGGTAAAAATAGCATTCTCACTGGTTCAACCCATTTCAGTGAACCACGACACACAACGTAAGTATCACAATTATTAATTACTCTTTAATAAGAATTGATCACAGATTTTCAATTTCTTTATGTAAAGTGGAATATTAATATACACCAGCATTAAACCATTTAATATTATGTATTGAAATTTGATCTAAAATGTTTTAGGTGAAAGATATATATTTCATCAATTTCTTTATGTAAAGTGGAATATTAATATACACCAGCATTAAACCATTTAATATTATGTATTGAAATTTGATCTAAAATGTTTTAGGTGAAAGATATATATTTCATCATATATCATGGTGAAAGCATATATATTCCATCATATATAATATAATTTGATATGATGAAAAAATATATATTTCATTATATACAATATTAAATGTTTTTATAATGTTTACCTTAATCATTTCCACTAAAAATATACATATACCTATTTTCAAATTAAAATCTTAAACTTGGTGGTTATTTGAAATCATCTACCTAATCGTTTCAATATATATATATATATACATAATTGTACAAAACCTAGAATGTAAGTTCATTTTCTGTTTCTAGTTTCGGGTAAGGAACAATATACATGCACGGCTTAACAAATTTAATTATTTTTGTCACCATTTAATCTGGGGTGAGTAAATCTTCCACATTAGAAGGCGAAAGAACATGCACGGCACTGTTTGTAAGTTTTGACCTATGACCTATGGGCGTGTAGAATATCGATTCTGATTCTGAGCTCCTGTGCTCAAATGGATAACTTCAGTAACTAGGTAGATGGCTTGGATGTCGGGCCTCTCTATGTTTCTGTTATATCATCTATGTCAAATCTTACTAGTCCCATTAAATTTTTAGCTTTTCTTTCTGTAAGGTGATTAACCATTATGGTTTTTATACCAGAGGCTAGTCTCACTTTTATAACATGTATATTTATTTTTATATAGTATTAAAAAATATTTTTAATTTCTTTTTTAATTTTATATATATATATATAATTTTTAATAATGTATATTTTTATATTTTACATGTGAATTTTTAAAATTAATAAATATGTTTTAAAAATTATTTATTTTTAAAAAATTGTGGTCATTTCCATTATTTATTCATAGAATTTCATAATTCATTAAAAAATTTGTAAGTAGTGTCAAGATTAAAGATGTATCACTCTTCACTTTCATGAAATTATTTACTTCCATTAAAAATTTACAAAAAGATTATTCACATGGCTAACTCTCCTCTCACATATTGCTTAATAAATTCCTATCCAGCCACATCCCTTCATATGGTTCCATTGCCCGCAGCTTATAGCTAATGTTTGAGCCCTGTACTAAGAAGGATTGGTGTGATTAGTAATTTTATCTATTTTGAATATTAAAATTGAATAAAAACTTAGTAATTGTATATATTTATTTAATGATATGTTTAATAAAAACAAATAAACTTATTTAATATTTTTATAAGTTAATGATCATGTAAAAATATTGTAAAAATATTTTTATAAGTTATAAATTAATGACCTTGTGAAAATATCATAAAATTAGTTTATTTATTTTAATTATATATTTAATAAAAATAAATAAACTTATTTGATCTAATATAAAAGTTAATGCTCCTGTGAACCAGTCTTAACATATAAAACTAAAAAAATTATTTATAATAAAATTGACTTAAAATGCTAAAATATTAAATCAAGTTCTTTTATTAAAGTTCCATATTAAAATATTAAATCAAGTTCTTTTATTAAAGTTCCATATTGGTATTGAATAGTTAGTTTTATAAATTTAAAATATTAAATCAAGTTATTTTATTAAATTCCATATTAATATTGAGTAGTTAGTTTTATAAATTTTAAAAAGAATGGAGTCAAATTATTTTTATTTTTAATAAAAATATATGAAATTTAGTTATATATATATAAACTTATTCTTTTGTAAGCTTTGATATCACGATATATGATGAAGGAGACATAAAATACTAAGTATGTAATTAAAATAATTTTTTTTTTTTTTTTTAAACACAATTACAAATTAAAAATGAAAAATGAAAAAAAAAAATGATAAGAATTAGGGATCAGTTATTTAATGAAGTTTGGATGATTATTATTATTTTAAGTATAGATTTATAAAAGAGTAATCTTTATTTTAATTTCAAAAGTTTAAATTAGAATATTAAAATTCTTTTATGGAGAAAGTAATTTTTATTTTAGGACATCACATAATCATATAGATATGGGGTGTTAAGAAAACCACCAACAATGAACCGAAAACATTGACAATTTATTTAGGTCTATTGATCAACAATGAAATGAAAAGAGAAAGAAAAATTGTCTCTACTATCTTAGCTAGACTCCTTATAAGGATAAAATGTTCTAACTCGATAATTTCATCAAGCTCAAGATCAACAACATAGAAATTTTTGAAAAGTAAATTTCTAGGAGTGGTTTTGAATGAAGGATCGTTGCAAAAATCAAAGTTGGAGGGGGCATCCACAACTCTAGATTTTTTTATGACAAAATTTTGACTAAGGGAAGGGTGATTCACATTAATCCCTCTCTAGTGTCTCTTGTCACCTCATGTTAATGAATTAGGAGGGTCACTCAAATCCCCTTGGTCCTTCCATACCCTCTCACATGTAGCACCAGGCTGCCACTTCATATCTCGTCTTAGACTTTGTTCCTCCTCTCCAACATCCATCTCTAGGTAACATCGTGGTCCACCTCTAGATCATTTGATAAGAATTGACAATGGCAGCGACCTCTCACCCTTCACCACAGAGACTTGTTTGGAACCCAAAGAATACCCTTTTTGTTCTTTTCCTCTCTACCTCACACCATGAGTCCAAATTGCTTCTAGTGTAGAGTAGAAAAAATTAAGGAAATTTTAAAAAGTCACTCAATAGAATAAGCATAGAACAAGCAATGACATTCACACTAGTACACGAAGCAATCTAGATGGTGTTAGAGGACATTTCCTCTCTTTCTCACTCAATGATACACCAACCATCCTTCAACCATTCTTGATAAGCCTTAGGTAACTCAGGAATATATACAACAATTAAAAGAATGAAAAATAAAAATACAATTCTCAAGTTCAAATTTGAAGTGTTAGAGTTAAGTGTATCTCTATCTAAATTCATTAACTTTCCAACACAACTTTTGTAGGCTTATCTCACCAAGTCCTTATCCTACCAAGAAAAATAAAAAACAATTCAAGTTTATCTATTCACATAAAATTTATACTAATACATTAAAAAAAAAATTATTGATTGTATTTAAAATATAATTTTTTTTTTTTTAATATTTGTTACTATTAAAAAATAAAAAAACAATTAAAATTAGCTTGTTAACATAAAACTTACACTAATATTAATTTTTGTTAATATTTTTTACTATTAAAATACTATATTTGACAATATTCTAATATATAAGCAAAACAAATATAATGATTTTTTAATTTTTTATTATTTATCAAAATATATTCAATAATAATACCTACCACCTTTTAACTATAGTTGCATGAGTTCTGAAGTTTGTAAGTTTTGGGATTTTGAAAACTGGTTGGGAATATCCCTAATTGGTTGGGAACTCTTTTAGGAACTTGGGAGATTTTTGGGAACTTCAACATCAAAGAAATAAGAGCTTGGGAACTGGTTTCTTAAAAAGCTTTAAATTAGAATTATATTAAATTAAAATGTAAATAAATTTATTCCATTATTACAAATATATAATTTTTTACAAATATTTTCATTATATTTATTCAAAATATCACTATAAAACTAAGACTAAACTACAAGTAAATATTATTTCAAAGACTAAACTACAAGTAAATATTATTTCAAAGACTAAACTACAAGTAAATATTATTTCAAAAATTAGTTAAGTAAAAAAACTTAATAATACTCACTTTATAGTTGTGGATATGAAACACTTTTAATACATTTATGTTTTCCTTCAAGCCCAAACTAAACATAAAAGTTTAATAAATCAATACCTTATCCATGACAAGCATTTGTTTTACAGTGTAGATATCATTGATTTTTATTGTATTTTCATATTAGAAGAGTAGTACTATTTTTTTTTTTCTAATAAAAAAGAATAATGCTTCAAATTTACAAAGATGTTTAAAGTTTTTATATGTAAAGTTTAATTTTAAAAAGATGTTAAAATTGTATATATGTATTTTCAATTTTGTTTCTCATTTTCTAATGGAATATAAGTATTGTCTTAAATATATTCATATAATTATTAGCACAAACTAAATTACTAATTTTAATATTGTAGTTGTGGCAGTAGGAGAAACATTGTACCTTGAATTTTATTGAAATAAGATTTTAAATGTATCAATATCTCTATACATTGTAATCTAAAGTGTCATTGTAATTTAAAATATTTTTTTAATATATTATTGTCGCTCCCAAATTCATGTTTCTTACGTTCCCAACCTTTTTACGTTTGAAAAACTAGTGTAACATAGCTTTTAACCTAATACAAATCATTGTTTCCATTAGAGAAAATATTAAAATTTCAAAATAAATCTCATAAAAATATATAAAATTTAGTTGCTAAAATGTGGTTACTAGATCCAAACTTAAATTTATCATGTAAGTAGTGATAAGCATAATTATATATATATATATATATATATATATATATATATATATATATATTCAATTTTTGATATCCGCTAATACTTTGATATAGGATGAAGGAGACATAAAATACTAGGTATAGAAATAAAATAATTTTTAGTTTCTATTTAAACATTATTTTAAACATAATTATAAATGAAAAATTAGAAATGAAAAAAGAAATAACGTGATGGGAATTAGGGATAATTATTTAATGAAGTTTGGATACCTATTATTGTGTTGGGTATAGATTTATAGAAGAATAAAATTTATTTTAATTTTAAAATTTTAAGTTAAAATATTGAAAAAAAAAATTATGGAGAGAGTGAATTTTATTTTAAAAAGACATCTTGAGAAAACCACTAACAATGAATGGAAAACATTGACAATTTATTGAGCCTAAAAGTTTTCATCTCTTACTATTATCATTATGATCAACAATGCAATGAAAACAAAAAGAAAAAAATGGTATGATAGCTAGAATCCTTATAATGATAAAAAATTCTAACTGGATAATTTCAGCATGTTTAAGCTCAAGTTCAATATCAACAACATATAAATTTATGAAAAGATAAATTTGTAGGAGTGATTTCTGTTAAAATATTGTGTAACTGTAAAGAATATTCTTATCCTTTTTTGTGGATAAAGATAAAATATATTTATTATTGATTAGATCAATCCCCTTTTTGGATTGATCATGTCGGGTATTGTAAATTACCAAATCGCCTTTTGCGGATTGGTCAAACCCTAATTGTAATAGGCTAAATAAAAATTCGGCCCCAGAATATATTAAAGAGGCCCTAGAATATATTAAAGGTGGTTATAACCACCCAAAATAAGAAGTCGGCCCTGCCAGTGAAGAGACACTTCCACACGTGCTAGAATTGTATAAATAAGAGAGGCCAGCACCTCATTTAGACACACACTCACTTGTTCATCAGAGCGCAAGTATTGAAGGAAGTTGCAGTTACAAGTTGCCGGAAGAAGGAAGAGAAAGAGAGGCGCATCTCTAGGAGAGGAATTTTTGTGTTGTTTGTTTCATTGTCTTGGCACTGTATTGGCTATCTATATTAAGGAATTTTTGTTGGGTTTTCTTCCCCTTGAGGGTTTCCCAAGATAAATGCTTGTGTACTCTTGTGATTGTGTTTCTCTTAGTGATCCTATCTATGCTATTGTTATCTAGTAAATTGAAAGTAACCTAATAATAGCAAAAACTTTAAAAACTTCTATAGTTGCAAAACTTTGAGTTGGAGGGGGCATCCACTACTCAAGATTTTTTTTTATGACAACATACAAAGTAAAAATTTTGACTAAGGGGAGGGTGATTCACATTAATCCCTCTCTAGTGTGTCTTGTCACCTGATTTTAATGAATTAGTGTCTCTTGTCACCTCATATTAATGATTTAGGAAGGGAACTAAAAGCCCCTTGGTCCTTCCATCCCCTCTTACATGTAGCATGGGGATGCCACTTCATTTCTCCTCTCGAACTATGTGCCTCCTCTCCAACATCCATTTCTAGGAAACATTGTGATCCACCTCTTGATCATTTGATAAACATTGACAATGATAGTTGCAACATGATTCATGGTTGGAGGAAAAAGGTGAACACTCCAAATCCTTGGTCAACTAAAGGTGTGATTCTCATGACTTGGTAGCGAACTCTAACCCCTCACCACAAAGACTTATTTGGCACCGAAAGAAGATCATCTTTGTTCTTTTCCTATATGCCTCACACCATGGATCCAAATTGCTTCAAGTATAGAGTAGAAAAGAATAAGGAAATTTTAAAGGGTCACTTAATCCAATGAGCATAAAACAAACAATAACATTCACACAAGTACATGAAGAAATCTAAATGGTATTGAAGGACATTTCCTCTCCTTCTCACCCAATAATACACTAAACATGTGTAATAAACCTTAAGTAATTCATGGATATCTACAACAATTAAAGGAATGAGAAATATAAATACAATCCTTAATTTCAAATTTAAAAGCTAAAGTAGTAGTAACCAATATGTTGGAAGATTTGGGTATCTCTATCTAAATTCATTAACTTTCTAATATAATTTTTGTAGGCTTGTCTCACCAAGTCCCTAATCCACTAAAAAAAATACAGAACAATTCAAGTTTATCTATTCACACAAAATTTATACTAATACACAAAAAAAAAAACTATCTAAATTCATTAACTTTCTAATATAATTTTTGTAGGCTTGTCTCACCAAGTCCCTAATCCACTAAAAAAAAATACAGAACAATTCAAGTTTATCTATTCACACAAAATTTATACTAATACACAAAAAAAAAATAAAAAAATGTTGATTTGTATTTACAATATAATTAATTTTTTTAATATTTATTACTATTAAATATAAAAAACAATTTAAATTTCATCCATTCAAATAAAATTTATACAAATACTTAAAAATTACTATTAATATTTAAAATATATATTTTTTTAAATATTAAAATAATATACTTGACAATACTCTAATATATACTAAAACAAATATAATGAATTTTTATTTTTTTATTATTTACCAAAATATATTCAGTACTACCACTTTTTAACTCGAAACAACATCATTGTTTGTTTTCATTGAGAAAAATATTAAAATTCCCAAATCACTAACATCCAACAAAAAAAAGGAGAAGACATATATCTTAAAGTGAGGTGTGGTAGTAAACACATTAAAGAAAGATATTGTAATCTTAAATTTAATTTAGTGTCCTCTTTTCTTGATTAAAATTAGTAATTTTATTGGAAAAATATTAAAATTGTAAATATTAATATCAAATTATTCATTTTTATTAAAAAATCCAAAAATCTCATATACTATTAAACATTAATATCAAATGACTAATTTTTATTTAAAAAAATGAGACCCTTGAGTAACCACATATCAGATCAATAACTCCTTTAAAAAATGATATGTGATAGTGAATACATTAAAGATTTTATTTCAATGTTATATTAAATAAAAATGTTAAATTATATAACTATTTTATTATCAGATCAATATCTCCTTTAAAAAATGATATGTGATAGTAAATACATTAAAGATTTTATTTCAATGTTATATTAAATAAAAATGTTAAATTATATAATTATTTTATTTTAAATATATTTGATATTAGAAAAAATGTTAGATAATATTTTTAATTTATTTTTATAAATTATATATATATATATATATAT
>ML798980.1:126776-163563 GCA_009831015.1 Picea engelmannii
GTATGGTGATCTTGGAAAGCTTCTCTTAATGCTTTTCGAGCACAGAAATTTTAAAAAATCACAAGTAATCACTTACGCTCTTAAGGTCCAATAGACCAATTAAGTCTTAGTGGACGTTAATCATCATCATCATCATCATGATACCATTAAATCCACTTAAATTAATTTTTTATCGGTTTATTTTTATCATTATAATAAAAAAAAAAAAAAAACAGTCAAATTAATTTTTTTATCTCTTTCTTTCTACCATTATTATGCTACCATTAAATCCACTCAAATTAGTTTTTTTTATTGATTTCATTTTACTATTAAAAATTTCAATGTTATATTAAATAAAAATGTTAAATTATAAAATTATTTTATTTTAAATATATTTAATAATAATAATAAATTAAATATTATGTTTGTTTTTATTGTATTTATAAATTTAATTTATAAAATTTATAAAATTAATTAAATTAATTATTTTAATATAATATTAAAAATTAAAAAAAATTCAGTTAACTCAATTTTTTTATTAACTCAATTTTTTTATTAGTTTCTTTTTACCATTATTATGATATCATTAAATCCATTCAAGCTAGTTTTTTTATTCAACTCAATTTTTTTTATTGCTTTCTTTCCACCATTATTATGATACTATTAAATTTAACTCAATTTTGCTTTCTTTCCACTATTATTTTGATACACCATTATTATGATACCATTAAATTCAACTCAATTTTTTTTTATTGCTTTCTTTTCACTATTATTTTGATGCCATTAAATTCATTTAAACTAGTTTTTTTATTGATTTCTTTCGATCATTATCATTATTATGATACCATTAAATCTACTCAAGCTATTTTTTTTATTGGTTTCTTTCTTCTACTATTATGACATCATTAAATCCATTCAAGTTACTATAATGATACCATTAAATCTACTCAATCTATTTTTTTTATTGGTTTCTTTTTACTACTATTATGACATCATTAAATCCATTCAAGTTAATTTTTTTATTGGTTTCTTTCTACCATTATGATACAATTGCGACCCAACAAAATAAGTCGATTAAATGATAAAAATGCAATTTGATGTCTATTTTAAATCAAAGGTACAATGTATTTGCAACCAATTTTAACCACAGTGAAAATTATTCACCATAATGACAAAATCATTAAAAGATGTACAATTCAAGTAGAATCCAATGAAAGAAATTAAATGTCCAACTTTTTCGAAAAAGCAGCATCACTAAATAACGTAAGTGTTAAAGCAGAAGAATCATCTGTGAATAGAATCTGGTTAGCGTTAAGGACGTTGGTTGAGGTCATACAAGTAAACGAAACCATACAGAGGAAGCTATACGAAATTAACAGAAGCGGAAAGAAGAAAGGCGAAGCCTCACGGTAAAATTTAAAATGAATTAAAATAAAATACCAAATGTTCTGAGAGCAGGTAAATGAGAATTATCCTACGTATCCTAGATGAAAGCCATGAAAGCAATGGAAGAGAGAAAAGGTTAATGCGTATCAAGCAGGAAACAGCAAAGAAGAGTTGAAAAACATAATTTTGTGCAGCATACATTAAGGGGCGACATCCTGTACAGAGTACAGGCCAGTAGACATATAATGCTTATATTTAGCATATCACGGGCAAGCATTGTTTGAATACACTCCAGATTTAACAAGCTTTTAGGGTTTGTAGGCCATGAACGATCGGGCTCACGCCACGTGCAATGCCGTAGTCAACGAATAATCAAAGGCAATGTGAAGGTATCCCTCTGCGTCTGCATGGCATTTATGATACTTCCAGTCTTCCAGACCTTGCATTAACGTACCAGCCAAGGGATGATTATTCGTGGAAAGTTTGCATTGCGTCCTTGCAGACTTGGTAAATGCCCCATATGGGGGCATCATAACACACACAGACAGACAGAGCAGATGGGCCTGAAAGGCAGACGTCATAATTACCACCATACAAAGAAATTGAGTATGTGCCCTAGTCCTCGCCCTGTTAACGTTTCAAGAGAATAGAAGCCTTTATGCATTCCACACATTTTCTCTGGTTTGATAGGGACGCCATTTCTTGTTTTCACGGATTCAGTACTCTTATTCTTGCCATTTCATATTCTTCTGCATTCCTGTTTCCCTAATGGGCATACCCACTTGCAGCATTTAGTCGGCGGCCAGCCATTTTATAGCCATCCTTCACCATATAAGAAGCAAGGCAAGGATCATAAACTCACACTGATTGAACCACTCTGAACAGTTTCTGTTCCTTTCCTGTGAATTTGATAAGCTCTGGTATTTAGATTGGTGATGAGTTGGGTACTTTTCAATGGATTCCATAAGTAATATTTTGATGAATGAAGATCAGTATGATCCATGTTTAGAAATTTATGATTCTGTCGAGTTTGGTACGAGACTCAGACCGATTTCGTGAAGTTGAGATTGGCGTTATCCTTCTTGAGCTTTTGCAGAAGAGTGGCAAAGAGGCACCGGGAGTTTTCTTGACCTTGCAAGTCCCCGCTTTTGCCTGCATGAAGAACTTAAGCAAGTGCAGAAGAGGTGAGCGTCTGTTATTTGCATATATCCAGTTTCATTATTATGTATAGAAACCAATAAAAAACTTGATCTTTTTCCACAGATGATTTGACGGTAGAATAACATAGATTCATTAAGGATAGTAAGGCTGGAGGGAGAGCAAAATTTCAAGTATGCTATATTCTGATATGGCCAAAAAGGGTTATCAAAATTTTAGTTATAAATTTTAACATTTATGTTTTATCCCTTTAAAGGTTTAAGATCTACGCGCTTTATAGATCTAAAGTTAAAAACAAATTATGCTGGTTTCTTTATAGTGGTTTAAGATCTAAGTGATTTATAGATTTAAAGTTCAAAGCAAATTACAGTTGTTTATGTATAGGCAGTTTAAGTTTGTCTATAGTTTTTATATAGCTTTTTCATGTTTAAGCCTGGAGTGCCTTAAATTTAGAAGAGGTTAACGAAATTTTAGTTATAAATTTTAACATTTTTATTTTATCCTTTACAGTTTTACAGGTTTAAGATTCAGATGTTTTATAGATTTAAAGTCAAGATCGATTTATGTTGATTTCTGTTTTAGTTTGTTATACAGGAAGTTGATCTATAATTTGTATACAGTGAGTTGATCTATAGTTTTTATATAATTTTTTCATGTTTAAATTTATGCTGGTTTCTATATAGGCAGTTCAGATGATTCTATACTCATCTGTATTATTTCTTTATTTTTTTCATCCATTTATTTAGAGCAATGTTAAGATCTTCCCCACCGCATCCTCGTTTCTCCGGGTGCAATAACAGGGGTTATCATTGTGTTTTCAGATCTATATCTTAGTGATCAAAATTCAGCGCTGATCTCATGATGGCTGCTGATTAAATCAAGATGTGGAAGCAAGCATTTGTTTAGCTCATATTTGTGAGCAAAAGAAAAAGTGCTACTCTGGTCGCCTTCTACGTTGTTGGTTTGATCTTCCCTCCCTAACAGCACTGATGTTAATGTGGAGACTCGCCGCTGCAATATGTTATCCTTCCCGAGCTTTCTCTTTCTATTATTGTACCTCCAATGGCGATTTCTAGGTTACCGAGAAACTCCTGACAATATAGGAAGGAGGATGATCCGAGCTCTTGTAAAATATTTCTAGGGATTGATTTAGAGTTGAAGATATTTTGTTCTTGAAAGGAATCTGGCTGTTCGAAGATTGTTATAATCTTTTGAATTCATTGATCCCTGATTCACCAGCATTATATATCATATATGGTGCTAAATATAGCAGCAAGATTCCAAAACTAATATGACTGTGTATATGATCTGGTATGGAAAAAATATATAGAAAAAATCCAAATTTTATTTCATCCAAAGTATTTTTTCTTTTTATATATATGCATTACAGGGTTACATATTATTGTATTGAAAGGTATTAGATTTATAACTTGATAATATAGATATTATCACTTATAAAAATAAAGTTTACAATCCTGATAATATGAATGTAGTTAAAAACTTTCTCATTTATAATGCTAGTGCGCTTACTCTTTAAAAAAATTTAAGTAATAGATGAGCACGTAATAGATGCAGACTTTGTAAAAATTAAGGCACGTAATTTTTTTAGCAGCGTAGAGGATCTCTGTTCAATGTTTGCATTGAGGAAATATTTTCTTCTGTGTCAAAGAAGAGAAATACATCACCCTGCACCCATTAAGAATTTAGAGAGATACAAATTTTATCTGAACAACTACAATTTTAAAAATGATTTTTTTTATATTAGATATAAGTAAATAAAAGACCATTTTGAATTTTTTTTCAAAATGAGATCTGAAGTGTTATTTCGTCACAAATTTTATTAATATAACATATAAATACATGTTTTTTCAACTGTATTATGTATCAAATCAGTTGTATTTTAATTTTAAAATGATGGTAAAAATTAAATCATGAATTTAATTAACATTTCATTAAATTTAGGTCAACATTTTACTAATATAACATATAAATACATGTTTTTTCAAATGTATTATGTATCAAATCAGTTGTATTTTAATTTTAAAGATTGTAAAAATTAAATCATAAATTTAATTAACATTTCATTAAATTTAGGTCAACTTGTAAGCTGTTTTGGAAAGATGTGGAAATTAATTTTTCAAAAGTAGGAATATGAGATTTTTTAAGTCCAAAATCCGATTTTTAAGTATGTTATTATTAGTTATCAAAATTATAATAGATTGGATAGATTTTGTGGAAATTAATTTTGAAAAATATGAATATGAGATTTTTAAAATTCAAAATTCATTTTTTAAGTATGTTATTATCATATTTCAAAATTATAATAAATTAAATAGATTTTGCAAAACTAGAAATTTTAAAATTACAAATTTAGTTCAGAATGTGTAAATATCAAATTTTAAAAATAAATAGAATGAGTTAAATTTTTACTTGCTCTTTATAAACTCCAATTTAGTATTTAATTTTAAATTGTATATTTAATATATGTTATTTTTAAGTTTTAAAATTGTTCATACAGATAGTTTACAAATAATACAATTAAATATAAAAAATAAAAAATATGAATGATATATAACATTGTTTTGTATAGAAAATATGAATTAAAAGTATTAAATATATTATTTAATATATTAAATTTAACAAATAAGATCACAATTATTGGAATATGTAATTTCTATTTGTCTGGATTATCATATTTGTAATTAATATTATTATAGATTATTATTAAATAAATTTAGTTTTTAAGTAGAAAATATGTTTTTTCATATTTGATAAGTTGTTGGAACTAATTAAATTTGAGTAATTCTGTATTTATATATACTTTATTTCATTGTTTAATAAAAAGCCCAAGCACAATTTTGATTTATATAATTTAATGGCTACTCCCACATTTCCCAAAAAAGTATCATAGTGCAACTCCCTCCCTGGAGTGCCCAGGGAAAAGGAAGCCTGTGAGAATAATAGGAGAGTAGATAGTTGTGAGGTGATTCCCACAGTATGTCTGTGCTAGTGTCTACTATGGCTTGTCGTGTAGCGATATGAGTAGTTTGTCCATATTTTATGAAATCCATTTTATGATTGGTCGTGAAGGGAGATTGGAGGCGTTAGATATTCCGAAGTTTCCATACTTGGTTTACATGTGCAAAGAGGGATTTCGGAAGCATCCACCCACCGAAGCGACGAGAAGAGAGAGTCGGCCACTGTAGAAGAGAGAGCCAGTCACTGTAAAAAAAGACCTGCGGAAGAGAAAGTCGCGAGCGTAGAGAGAACCTGTGCATGAAGCGTGGAGAGAATTTGTGCGTGAAGCCAGGAGCAGAGAAGAGCGCGAGCGTAGAGAAGAGCTGGAGCGTGGAGGGAGCCGCAAGTAGAGAAAAGCACTGAGCTTCAACGAAGTAACGCAGACCAGACCGCCAGAGGAATTGAATTGAGTCTGAGTGGAATCGAAGAGAAGGCAAGAAGGTCCACGCACCAGAGGAGTAGTAACTCTATAAGCATATGGCCTGTCTGCCAAATATGGTTGTTATGGCTCCGTCCGACGAGGCAGAACTAATGCATATGGTTGCAACCGCTACGGCAGTCAATGATCGACCCAGTTGTTTTGGGTTCCCTAGGGGCAACAAAGTAGGTTTGTCAAATTTGCTCCTGAGGTCTTGCACTTGATATGGACAAGGGTGCATTGTGGTAGAAGATATCTGAGTTGCGATTTTAGGGTTTGGTATGATAATGATGATGATTAATGTCCACTAAGATTTAATTGGTCTATTCAATCTTAAGAAATTTAATTGGTCTATTCAATCTTAAGAAGATAAGTGATTACTTGTGATTCTTTAGAATTTTATTTCTGTACTCTAAAAACATTAAAAAAAAACTAAATAAACAAAATAACATATTAATCACCATTACAACTCATTTCTACAAGCCTTTTGGATAGATATTTGATCACACGATTGGCCAAAGAGCACGAGATCCTTTTGACAGTGGAGTAAGGATCCATTGGGGGTTTTGGATTTCATGTCTCCCATTTCCTGGCTTTGAACGAGCTCCACTTATCAAGGCCGCATTTCTTGTAGCAGACTTATCGTGAAAGCAGAAAGAGTTGCGACCAGAAGTATAAGGGCGGATATATAAAGTTGTGGAGGCCAGAGCAGAAGCCCAGTGTGTACGTGCGCAAGTAATCCTACAAGGCTACAGGACCCCGCTACTGAAGTAACTTTCGACCTTTATAATGATTCCACTTAACAGGTTCACACTTGTAACCCATCTCAAGGGGCATGGGGACCGTGTTGGAGTTTTCATTGTAGTTATTTATTACATTTGCAGTTGTTTTTTTGTTGCCCAGCTTATTGGCAGTTATTACCCTGTGTGGGCAAAGTGGTGAAAATTTACTTTAATGCTTTGGTAATATGAGAAATCTTTTTTGAATTTCTTTGGAGGTTGTGAAGCTTAACATATTAATCATACTCAACTTAAAATGTGATGCAATGTTAGAATTGAGTAGTCTAACAATTTCAAGATAAACTGTGGAAATTCCAAAGAATGATTAGTTAAATGTCTTAGAAGCATTTACATTGAGTGTAGTTAAGTCAATATGAATGTAGTGGTTTTATTAGAATTAGCTACTCTAATAAATTGCAGGTGAATCCAAGACAATGAATTGAAAGTGACATTGAAGTTCTAGTGGTAAAGGGTTTGGTAGTTGAAAAGTACGATTTAACTACATGTTACCCCTAATTGTGTATTGATGGTAAATAGTTTCATGAATTGATGTAAGATTGACTTGGATGGCTAGTTCCTCAATCTTTACAGTCATGGTACTAGTGTTTGGCCCAAAGGTACGGTAGATTCTATTGGACATTGGGTTCAGTGCTTCCCATAAGTTTCGCGACATGGGTTAACGCCCTCTCATGGATCCTATATGTCGCGATTGTGGCACAGATTAACGCATGCGGGTTTTGGTCTAGCGACAATCGTAGTCCAACAAATGGTATCAAAGTGATAGGTCTCGAGTTCGAAACTCGTCAAACACACGTTGAGGGGGAGAATGTTGGACATTGGGTTCAACACTTCCTGCGAGCTTTGCAACATGGGTTAACCCCCTCTCGTGGATCCTATCTATGGTGATTATGGTGGAGATTAACGCCTATGAGTTTTGGTCTAATGGAGATTGTATTCCAATAGGTTCTCAATTGGTATGAGTTCGGCAATACTCTAAGTGAATGGAGGACCATGAACATTTTTTGGTTCTGTGATGGAAGCAAGTTGCATTGTTCTCACTCGAGAAACGATGATTTGATAGGAGACATAAGTTTGAGTTGGAATGGAAAGCAGGAAGAACATAGATGTTGTTTTGAATAATAACAAAGAGTTTAGTCCAAGGGAAGTTGGTGACAGTGGCAGTTGTGCAGAAGCAACAAAAGTGAAATGGTTGCAAACAAACAAGGTAGATTGTGTGAGTTGTGTTGAATAAAATAGACTCAATACCATATGTTAATGTAAGTCATACTTTTGTAGCATGTCTATGATGTAATGTTTATTAATTTGATGTATTGGTCCTTGAAATTTTTGGGCTTGTACTTGGTATGTCCATGAGATGGAGTATGTAATGTATGCACATGTATATATGTAACATGTAAAGGGAATATCATTGTAAGATGTGGACAAGAATGCATACCCCTTTTTCATGTGTCTCTATTGATTTGTAGTGAAAAAACCTCTATTATAGAGTTCTTTAACACCTACGGTGAGCCAAGTCACAGGTTGGTTGAATGCTCTATGTGTGGATTCTAGGAGGTGCCTAGAAACAATGAGTTTTACATTAAGGGGGAATTCATAAAGAGGTTAAATGAACCATGTATATGAAGGAAATCCTATTAAACCGGCGGTTGCAGCGGTTAGGTACCCATTATTCATTTCAGTGGACGGTTATTTCTTTATATGGATTTTGGCAATTTAGTGATGCATGACTGAGGTACGAAGAGAAAGTAATAGGTTGGACCAGACATAGACTTTGTTGATCAGGAAGTGCTTCGATTTAGAGGACTTGGTGATGATGAAAACGTGATCTAACAAAGGAAAAGACAAGTAGTCGTTAAGGGGGGGTGTTGGAATATGTAACTCCCACATGTCTTTGGTGTGATCATATTTGTAATTAATATTCTTATTGGTCATTATTAGGTAGATTTGGTTTGCACGTAGAGAATTGATTCCTTGCCATTGGGAAGTTGTTGGAACTATTTTGATTTGAGAGATTCTCTCCAACTAGATGCTTCCTAGAATTGTGTGAAGTTGAGATATTTTATCAACCGGTAAAACAAAGTAGTTCTTCTATCTTGAGACTATCATTGTTTTATTTGCATGTACTCTATTTGATTGTTTAATAGAGTGTTCAATCACAATTTTGGTTTGTGTAATAATGTCTAGTCTCCCTCTCACATTTCCCAATAGTAATGATTATGTGTCATTCACATTGTAACAACTATAACCTTTTATAGTTATAATAATTGTGTTTTTAGCATCATAAGCACCCTTAAACAATCATTATGTTTCTAACAACATAGGCACCTTTAAAGATCTTGAAAAGTTTATTTAAATACTTGAGATATACATGTACATTTGTTGTACCAAGATAACCATTTCTTAGAATGTGTTACAATCATTTTGTGTCAGGATGATTTTACGTTACCCATTTTTAAACCATTTTTATCAAACCACTCAAAAAAAATTTAAACATATATCCATAAATCAAAATAAAAAATAATAAGACATTTTCAAAGAATTCTCTAACCCTTAAGTATATAAAATAAATATTTGTAATTATATCAATGTCTAATAAATAATGATCTTTAATCAATTGAAAGTCTCAAAACTCCATTCAAATAAATATTAATTAATCCATGATTTATTCAAGAAATCTTTTTATTATACAAAAATTAATAAGACACGTTTAAAAAATTATATGTATGAGTTAGACTACAGTTTCTAGTATTATGTGTATAATTTTTAAATCCATACAACAAATATTTTGTGTGGGGCATGCTCTACAAGTTTGCTCTCTAGAATAAGCCAGAATTCAACAAAGTATGCAATTTTTGCTATAACTCATTTTCTGAGAGGTTCTTAGTAAAATATGAAGGAATTTCATAAAAGACATTGAATAACATTGTGTACCATTTTCAGATCTTTATCCATTACAGGTACATAGTTATGATTATTGCAAGTTAGGGTTTTTGACTCATCTAAAATTAGTCATGTGAGACTAAAGTAAAGTTTGATGAAAATGATAGTCTCTTGTTGTTAAAGTTAAGGAAGGTTTGCAGGTATGTGATCATATACACCAGGTCTATTACAAATTTACAAATCAGATTTGGATAATGAAATTCATGAGGCCTTTTGGTTACGGTACATGTTGGGTACATGGTTGAGACAAGTAGTTGATGAGTCGACAAATACATGAGGTCTATAGTTGATGATGTTGAGACATCTTGATGAGTTATATTTTATGTGTATTTGATGCATGATTGGTACATATTTGATGCATGTTTGATACACTCGTTGATGGTACAGGTTGAGGTACAAGTTGGTGCATGGTTGATGCACTTGTTTATGGTACATATTGATTATAGGTTATTTGGTACAAGTTGATAAATTCCATTCATATAAATATGATCAATAATTTATTTAATATTTTTTCCATATAAAAATAAAAGAAATATTGTAACTATCAAATATTGTATATCATATGCTAATAGATCTTGCTAATATCATTGTTATTAAATCCTTCTCATTTTGAATGTGTGAATCACAAATAGTGTATATCATACGCTAATAGATCTTGCTAATATGATTGTTATTAAATCTTTCTCATTTTTAATGTGTGCATCTTTTAGTAAGCTAAATAAAAAAGATGAGAAATAAATCGTTATGATTTTTATTAAATCTTTATTTTTAATGTTATTTCTATTGCATTTTTTAGTAGGCTAAATCAAAGAAGAGAAATAGATCGTTATGGAAAAATTAAGAATTCAGAGGAATAAGAATATTAGTAACTATAATTTAAAAAATAATTTAATAGTTATAAGTGAATAAACAGTAAATTTTGTTAGTGTGATTGGATTTAATTGGCTTTATTTTGTAAGGTAGTTAAGTTTCAAAATGTCCCTTAGTGATTTTGACGGATTAGATGCCCCTAGGTTATCATTTCTTAGATCATAGGCTAGTGTCCCATAGGATAGCTTCTGATCCAGAGGTGAAGCTATCCCCACCGAAGGAGGTCACAGGAACAAGGGACTATTTATAAGTCCCTTTCCAAACAAATCAAAATCATTGTTTCCAAAGTTTGAAGTTGGGGTTTTCAAAGAGTAAAATTAGATTCTAAGTGTGTCAATATCCAATTTCAAAATTGAAAACTTGGATTCAATGGATTTTTATAGTGCAAAATCTAATACCAAAAATGTTAATATTGAGGAATTCCAAAAATGAAAAATTAGATTTAAAAAATGAAAAAACTAGATCCAATTTTGTCACATTATGAAATTAGATTTTCTAGTTTAGAAACCTTAATTTAACATTTAATTTTCAATTACATTTAATGTATAATTCATATATTTTATAATTGATTACACATTATCTACACGTCTTATTAATCAAATCCATTTAACTAAAAATAAATAAAAAATATTATAACCATATAAAGTCATTTCCTCTTACAAAAATATTTATAAAGTACTAATTACATTATTTAATATACTAGGTGTAGCAAGCAAGGACATAGTATATTTAACAAGTGTTTGTCATTCACATTGTAATAGCAAGTTTGTCATTCACATTGTAATAGCAAGCAAGGACATAGTAGATTTAACAAGTGTTTGTCATTCACATTGTAACAATTATAATAGCTTATAATTACATATTTTTGTTCATCATTACGAACATGTTTTTCTATTCAATCATCTACAATCACTAACCATTATAATAGCTTATAATTACATATTTTTGTTCATCATTACGAACAGGTATGGTATCATAATCATCTTTTGTGAGTATGAATTTAAATTACTCATTTTTAAACATGTTTTGCCCCTCTATGTCTAAATAAATTATTGATGACTTGTTTTTTTTAATGATATTTGATGAATTGTATGTAATAATACTTTATTCGTATGGAATATAATCAATGTTTTATTTAATAAATCTTTTTTCTATGCATGTAAAAATATTACAATACACAATCTGATTAATATTTTTATTTGTATATCGCAAAATTATTAAGTAAGTTTAGCACAAATATGGTATTCGAGTTTTTAAAAATAACATCATCATTTACGTATCATTTATATTCTTTTTCCCAATAACCAATTACTAAAACAAATAAAATTATCATCTTCATTCATATATTAAAATATTAAAATTAAGTTAACTTAGTGATAGGCGTATTGACACACTTCAATGATACTAAAGATTATTAAATTAAATTAATGGAAACAAAATTGTTTTTATGTTTCTATCTCTTTCATACAAACCATCAAATGTCCAACTTGATGGCAATTTGAAGCAATTATCCTCATTGAATTTTAATGTTTTAAATCAATGCTTCGTGTTTGGTTGAGGCCCCACGTTATTAATCAATTAAGAATACACTTTTTTTTATATATTTATGTTTCTTTCATATGAACCCTCAAATGTCCAACTTGATATCAATTTCAAGAAATTATCCTCATTGTTATATTCTAAATAACATTTGCCTTCATCTATAAACAATATGTTTAATTTTTTGTATGTTTTTCCTTGGAGGTTTGATTTTTTCTATCTATCTCCATATTGGATAAATACATATTTCAACAATTTCTTATAAATATGTAGTACTCCAATATATACATTCAGTGGTGAATGGTACAAAGTATGTATAAATTGATGGAAACCCCAAGTAAATATGAATTTTTCATCCTTCACATCATAAAATTTAATGATGAAGTATTTTGTTTATGTGTAATCTAAATATGCAAACCACATTGCAATGTCAAATTTCTCTCATGCATCATTGATAATATTAGGACTAAACACCCATACGTAAGAATGGTAATAGTCATACACAAAATTAGGTTATTATAGTATCGGTTTTTGTTGATGTTTCTGATTCTCAGATCTTGATAGTTATTTCCTTATGATTTCAAAATAAGATTCACTTCCATACCACAGTTATCATAGAATAACTATACACTGAAAATATCAACTATAACAATGCACTAGAAATAACAAGATCTAGAAATATTAACCATGCATAGTAGACACAAGAACATGAGAGTTTATCCTGGGAAACTCAACCTTGGGATAAAACCCAACAACCTTTCTTATAGAAGAATTTGGTCCAAGATATTACTAGTACATCACCATCACCAAATCAGAATACCATACATAAAAGAGTCCTCCCTAAGAGCTAGTGCCTCAATAATATGACCAAGAATAACCAATATAAAGATCCTTCAATCCTAGCGCCTCTCCAAGATAGTGCGAAAGTAAGTAGACCAAGAACTACAACTAGGAAGATGCAACTGGCACGAAGCAACTGACTAGTGTGCACTGCAAAAGGAGAACTGTGTTTGTCTAAATGAAAGTATCCATCCTATATTTATACTAATCCAGGAACCTATCTTTGTGGAGCCAACTTCTCATTATGGGTCTTCAAATTTACTTTATTATTTTTTTTTCTTTCACTGGTGGGCATGACTTCTCTTCCTAGGTCTTTAATTTCTTCTTGGGGATTCTTTAATGGTCATATGGATCTTCTTGTACTTCCTTGTGGAGAATGACTGCCCGAAGTTGAAAAAATTCAACACTCCCTCTCAACGAGGGAAGAATTCTTTAGACTTGGATTTTTTTTGTCATAGAAAGGTTGTCGTTGAGCTTGGTTGATGTAGTCTTCTCTGGCATGCACCCAATTGATGTATACTTCTCCCACATAGCACCCAGTTGATGTATGTTTCTCCCACATAACGCCCATTTGATGTATACTTCTCCCACATAGCACCTCATGATCCAGGTGGATATCGGTGCCCACCCACCTATTCCACTGGCTCAAAGGATAATTTTCATTTTGGCATTTTTTTTAATTTTTCGGGTCCTAAACTTTCGGGGTCATTTTGAGGCCCTAAACAACAGTTTTTGGGCATGGAACACTCACACGATAGGATTTATCCAAAGTGTGATGGAAACATGTGTATTCCTCAGATAGTTCTTTCCAACAAGTTATCATGCACCTAAAACTAAGATCATATGCAAAAGTTATGACCCCGAGAAGTTAATGTACCAACTTACCCCATTGGGTCCCACATGACTTTTGGCGCTTCATCTCCTAGGGTTAGGTTTTTGGATTTTTAGGGTTTTAGCATTTATTATTTATGTTAAAAAGGCCTTTGGAGCCTCATTGTAACCATCCTTTTGTGAATGAGCGTAGCCATCACATCCCTTCTCAGAGATAATATTCCACCATTCGAGCAAGTTTGTTTCAGTCTACATTTTTACAGTTTCAACATATTCTCTTTATTAATAGAAGTCAAATTTTATTGTATCTATGTGTATTTATTTTATATACATTTGTATTCCATTTTGTTCCATTTATAAATCTGGATCAGTGGTATCAAAGCGGTCTACTCTTTATTTGTTTCTCTATGCATGTCCCCAACAAGATCAGGGTACAAGGAGTTGGGACTCGAAGTGGTTGAGCCCTTGCAATAATGTCCTCACTGATCATGAAGGACTCCCATGGCAGAAGAAAAGAGAGATGATGGAGAAGGAGATGCTTTTAAACTTTTTCTCGAGGAAACCCTTGCATGACAAAGGAAGGATATGATGGATAATTTTGCAAATATCCTTCAACGATTGCCAACATACAATGCATCTTCATCAAGAGGCCACACCGCTCCTTTCAAGGTACAAGTAAATTTTTATATCCACTTATTTGAAGGTCTAATAGATGTGAATGTTGTAGATAAATGAAGAATCTGCTAGAAGGGTATTTTTCGGTCCATAGTTTTTTTGATAGAGAAAAGATTATCTGTGTGCTCCTTATGGTTGTCCCCCATGTTAAGGGTTGGTGGGAAACTTACTGTGATCACAGGGCCACTGAGGAATATGCAATATTTGTGGTTTCCCCCACTTTTGATTCTTTCAGGGATGTTTTTAAGGAACATTACTACCCTGTTGGAAGATATGATGACAAGTATACAAGATGGGCCACACTGCGATAGGAAAGGGACCAGAAAGTATTGAATTTCAAAAATATCTTCTATAACTTGCGCACCAAGTTAAGTATCAAGGACTCTGAATGAAATCCAGTGCTCAAGTGCTACGTTTGTCTGCATAGATACATCCAAATAGAAATGGAGATTCTGTACATCTCATAATTGGGAGTGGCATATCGATATGTTGTCAAAATCGAGCAAAAATTTAAATAGAAGAAGCAGGAGTTTGGATTTGCAAATTCCTCACAGCAGAAGTAGCATAAAGGTGACCCCAACCCATAGAATAGAGGACATAGCAACGATGCATCCCCTTAGGACAACCAGTTCAAGCTACAAACGAAGAATGGTAATGAGAAGATGAAGAAAGACACTGGGAAGTGGTGTGAATTCCATAAAATACCATGGCATAACATCGATGAATGTCACTCGAAGCAGTCATTGGTGGTGGAGCTAAAAGAATTAGAGTCAGAGGCAGGTTCTGACTCTAAATCATATACAAACAAAGGGAATCAGATCATTTACATAGAACCTAGTGCCACTTTTGCTACCACTAAGGTCCAACCAAGTGAACTAGAGGAAGGTGAATTCCTTTTTCACTCACAGATGTGGGTGAAGGGTTCTCCATTGCATTTCATTGTCATAGAAGAAGTCAAAAGAACCTGATCTCAGCAAAGGTCGTCAAACAGTTGAACCAACCAATGACACCACACCCGCGACCCTACACCATCGGGTGGCTCCGCCAAGAAAGAGACCTTCGCGTCAACCAACAGTGTCATCTTCCCTACGACATCAAGACCTTCAAGGATGAGGTGTTGTGTGATATTTCCTCCTTTGAATTTTGTGATGTTATTTTAGGCAAATTGTTTTGTGGAATTCCCATGTTGCATATGAGTCTATACTTTACATTTTTATTATTACTTTGGGTAGACAATTGTACAGGATACCAAAGGTAGCTCCACCTACCTCTATTAATTTGATCTATACTAATAAATGAAGGAAGGTCACTTCCTAGACTAGGAAATTTTTATTTTTCATGATTCGTTGTCAAAGTGAACAGAAGGTCGTAGACACATCCATGGCCTCTACACAGGGCTTCTACACAAAACACAAGCAAGTGGACAAGATCATGGAAGAATACAAAGACATCTTCTCCTCACCCATAGAGGTGTCGCAGTACTTTGAGGTCAAGAATCCAATTGATCTAGCCCTCAGTGCACCTCTACCCAATGGGTTAGTCTATCACCGCTCTCTAATGGAAAATGAGGAAATTAAGCGATAAATCCAAGAGATGCTTCAAAAGGGGCACATCCAACCCATCTCCTCACCCTTAGGAGCCCAATTTTACTCGTACAGAGTAAATATGGGACTTGACAACTCTTCATTGATTACAAGACCCTAAACAAAATCACAGTCATGAACTAGTACCCAATTCCCCAAATTGATGACCTTCTTGAACAGCTCAAGGGAGCCAAGTTTTTCAGCCAGATTGACCTGAATTTTGTCTACCACCAGGTCCCAATAGAACAAGCTGATGTATGGAAGATTTCTTTCAATTCCAAATAAGCTCTTTTCGAATGGCTAGTCATGCCCTCCGGTTTGACAAATGCTCCAACAAATTTCATGAGATTGATGGACGATGTATTGTGGACCTTCACCAATTCCTTTGTGGTGGTATATATAGATGACATCCTCATATTTAGCAATAATTGAGCATAACACTTGCAACATATTCATCAGGTCCTTCAGACTCTACAACAACACAAGTTATACACTAACTTGGAAAAATTCTCCTTCGACATGAACAGGGTCCAATACCTAGGCTACATTATTGATGAGCATGGTGTGCATGTGGATTCATCCAAGATCCAAGTCATTCGTGACTAGCCAACCATGACCACACTAACCAAGCTTCAAAGTTTCTTAGAAATTTCCAAATTCTATCATTGGTTCATGTTGGGATTCACCCATATTACATAGGACCTCAGCCCAGTGACCAAGGGTGGTGGAAAGAAAAAATTCATGTGGGGGAAGTCACAACAACAAGCATTTGATTATTTGAAACATCACTTGTGATCAGCTCCAATAATCTCCTTACCCAATATGTTCTAACCTTTTGAGATTGAGATCGATGCTTCATACTATGTCGTGGGTGCAGTCCTCACTCAACACGGTCATCCAGTGGAATATCATAGTGAGACATTATCAAATGTCAACCGTAAGTACCCAACCTATGACAAATAAATGCATTCCATCGTACAAGCCTACCGAAAATGGAAGCACTACATTCTCAGGAAGGAGACATTCATCCACACTGATCACATGCCTCTCCAATTCATGCAAACACAAGGAAAATTACAGAATGGTTGCCATCAAAAGTGGTCCACATAAATGCAAAAATTCCATCTCAACATAAAATATAAGATAGGGAGCACCAATTTTGTCTCTAAATGCCTCAGTCGACCTCCAGTTGCAGCCTTAACCATGGTGCTCCATGCTTGTGTCCATGAGGCATCCGAGTGGCCCCAACTCTACAAGAGCAATCCTGACTTTGATACCACTTACCAGATGCTAGACACAAGCGTGACTGTCACTGAATTTCATATTTAGGATGGACTATTATTCCATCTAAGCCACCTCTATGTTCCTTCAAGCGAGTGTGTGAAGCTAATTTGGGAAGCTCACTACATTCATATGGCAAGACATTTTGGTATGGAAAAGACTGTGGTAGTACTACAGAAGCATTTATACTCGCCGAAACTTCGACAGGACGTCAACAAGTATATCAGGTC
The DNA here is from genome assembly GCA_009831015.1 of Picea engelmannii. Classification (NCBI taxonomy): domain Eukaryota; kingdom Viridiplantae; phylum Streptophyta; class Pinopsida; order Pinales; family Pinaceae; genus Picea; species Picea engelmannii. Next base: position 144,325 of record ML798980.1, read on the forward strand.
CTACACTTCTTGTGCCATTTCCAAACAAGACGCTAAGAAGTAAGGCCTATCACCCCTCTGCCTACTCCCTACAGACCATGGGAACCCATCTTGGTGGACTAAATTTTGGGCCTTCCTTCAACCAATAAGGGAAATGAATTTTTTTTTGTGGTGATTGATCGATTTTCTAAGATGGCCATCCTCACGGCCTGCAAGAAGAATATCACAATGGTGACCACTTCCAATCTCTTCTTTGAATGAGTGTGGGTACACTTTGGGATACCATAGACCATAATATCATATCGGGAAAGCAAGTTCCTTAGGAAATTCTAGTCCATCCTTTGGCCACTGTTAGACACCAATCTTACCAAATCCACCACCTTCCACCCCCAAACTGATGGCCAAATAGAGGTCATCAACAGAATGATCGTTCATATCTTGCACATGTAGAACTTCAAACATCCATGCACATGGGATGATATTCTCCCCTGTGTTCAACACAATTACAATAGATCCCTTCATAACTTGACCGGACATAGTCCCTTTTAGGTGGGGTTGGTATTTCAACCATTAGGTCCCATTGATATCACACTACCCCTTGCATCCACATAAGAAGAATCATCCCATGCTTAATTTGAGGTTGATAAAGCCACCAATTTTATTGAATGAATTCAGCACATACGACAACAGTTCCATGATATTTTACAGAAATCCAATGCTAAGTACAAACAATGCCATGATCTACACCGAGTATCGGACAAGTTTCAGGTGGGAGACAAGGTCTGGTTGCATTTGCAAAAAGAGCGCCTTACAGGACCCCATCAAAAGCTTCATCCACATATCTATGGACCTTACACCATCATCAAGGTTGTGAGTGATATTTCTTTTGAGCTAATTATTTCTCTCTTCCTTTGCCTGCACCCTGTGTTCAATCTGGACCTCCTTAGGCCATACTTCCCACCATTATTGGACACATCAGATATCGCAGAGTGGTTGACACTGCCAAAGGTCAACCCTGAATAAATGGAACAATCATCCACTGATCAGGTCAAGGACACTCATATTAAGGTCACTCGACAATAGAGGATCCAACTTTATCAGGTTTTCAAAGCAGGGCAGCTCCTGCACCAAGGAAAGTGGCTCACCCGGAGCCAAGTTCAATAGAAGTTTCCCCATCTAGTGGGGTAACTCAATGCAATGGATACCATTCCTTCCTAAAGGGGGAAGGCTTATCCAAGTGGATATTGGTGTCCACACACCTATTCCACTAGCTCAAAGAACAATTTTCATTTTGGAATCTTTTTCCTAGTTTTTGGGTCCTAAACGTTTGGGGTCGTTTTGAGGCCCTAAAAAACGTTTTTTGGGTGCAGAATAGTAACACTATAGGATTTATACAAAGTGTGACTAAAATGTGTGTATTCCTTGAATATTTATTTCCCATGAGCTATCGTGTGCCTAAAACAAAGATCGTATGCAAAAGTTACGACCCTGGGAAGTTGATGTACCAAGTTACCCCATCGGGGCCCACGTGAATTTTGGCACTTCATCTCCTAGGGTTAGGTTTTTGGATATTTAGGATTTTCTCATTTATGATTTATGTTAAAAGGGAATTTGGAGCCTCATTGTAACCATGTTCTTGTGAATGAGCATAGTTGTCACATCCCTTCTCAGAGATAAGTTGCCACCATTCGAGCAAGTTTGTTTCATTCTACATTTTTACAGTTTCAACATATTCTCTTTATTAATAGAAGTCAAGTTTTATTTTATCTCTGTGTATTTATTTTTTATACATCTTTATTCCATTTTGTTCCATTTATAAATCTGGATCATCTTAGGTCTCCAACGATCATTTTTAGGTCACATGATCAAGGATAGAGACCACACCTGGGCCACTCTCCTTAGCCAAGTCACATGGCCATTGAAGGAGAATGACCGATGCTAATAAACGGAGAACATAAACACCCTGGGACACTCTCCTTAGCCAAGTCACATGGCCATCAGAGGAGATTTCCCTTTGCTAATACACGGAGAACATCAACGCCCTAGGCCACTCTCCTTAGCCAAGTCACATGGCCATCAGAGGAGAGTTTCTACCTGATATTAATACATGGAGAAAAGCAATTCCCTGGACCATTCTCCTTAGCCAAGTCACATGGACATCGAAAGAGATTTTTTTTCGATGCATATGTACCTCGAGTCTTTGTCGGTCCTTATCAAGTCACATGATCAAGGATAAATACTATGCATGAGCCATTATTCTTAGCCAAGTCACACGGCCATTTGAGAAGAGTGTAACATTCTCCTTATCCAAGTCACATGGCCATATGAGGAGAATGTATGTCATTCTCCTTAACCAAGTTAGCATGGTCATCATAGGAGAATGTCAACCCGGTACTACCATCTGGAGAAGAATTAGCACCTTGATTCTTTTTCGGTCCTTTCCAAGTCACATGATCAAGGATAAAGACTATGCATTCTTTGTCGGTCCTTTCCAAGTCACATGATCAAGGATAAAGACTATGTCTAGGCCATTCTCATTATCCAATTTACCTAGCCATCGGAGGAGGATGTCTTCTCAGTGTCGCCCAAAACATCAACACTCCCTCTCATTGAGGGAAACATTCTGCATCATAACAAGATCATCTCTAGATACAAGATCTTCAATGATCCCTTCTGTATCATGTCTTAGATGATCTTCAATATTCTCATCTGTGGATATGTACTAGAGCTTCACTACTCCCTTATGCACCATTACTCAGATGAATTCATGCAAGAAGATTTTTAAGCCACACTGCTTCACGACTTGCAACACTATTTTTGATATACTCCATCTCTACTATACTAAGTGTTATAGATACCCGATTTCCTGAAATCGTAACTGATCCCAAGTTGAACTAGCACCCTAAGGTGTCGAATCTGTCTATTTCACTTCTTGCCCAGTCAGAATCTGTATATCTTTGCAGATTCACTTCACCACCCGAGACATATCTAATGTCATATCCAATTGTACCATGCAATTACATCAACACATGATTTGTTGCAACTCAATTGTAGTGTCTCGACTCTACCATAAACTAGATCAAGGTACTTGCTGCAAAACGAATATTCAGTCTGGTGTTAACCAGGTACATCAAGGATCCAATCAACTGCATGTACATAGTGGGATCCACCAAATATGAATCTGAAGTATAATCAATCAACTTCTTTAGGTTTGTCTCCATATGTGTATCCATGTTATCGGACCTCATCAGTATCCCCTGACTAAGGAAGATCTCATATAATCTATGAAACACCTCTAATCCAAATAAATAGTACATCCGACCAAGATCCTCTACCTCAAAATTTCAGGCCAACTCCTTATGTCACTGAAGTAGGATCTGTTGTCTAGTCAGCCTCACTAGATGCTCCCTCTATGACTAAGGAAAAATTCATATCCCATTCCTCCTGACTAGTTGCCTCATTTGTCACTGTATCAAGTTATACTAAAGAATATGTATCCTCCTAGGAGATCTCACATCTCTCAGAAGCCTCCTCAACTAATGACACCTATCTGTCAGTCCTGGAAGATGTCTCTCTCCCACTTGAATCTGAGTGGAAACTCCCTCTGAATGAAAAAATATCTCTCGGTCTGCATGTTACCTCTAGAGCTTGACTCCTTCTACGTTTGTACAATCTTCAGAGCCATCTTCTTTCTCCTACATATGTTGACTTCCTCTAAAGTATGATCTCCAATGAACTTTATTGGGAGGTTGTTCCTCCTTACCAGATCTTGAGGGTTGACTCCCTCTGAACTCTGGCTCCTTCTGAGCTGGTACTTAGTGGGTCCACCTGCCTCACCATTGGTGGAGCCACCTACTCCTCCTCATAAATATGACTCTATGTAACACGATAAACTCTGAGATCATTTTCTTTCCCTGAAAGCATCACTGGGAGATGCATGCCTCTTTACATCCTACAAAGTATCACGAATCCATGTTGGCCTCTTCCTGGTCACTGTAACATCTCTAGGTATATCCATTGGCCCTTATGGCTCTACTAATAGTATTTAACTAGATGGATCTATATGGTCATCCATCGGAGCCTTCTTCTCCTCACTATCAATCTGCATATGAGACATTATGTATCCCACAAAAGTATCTGTCTTTCCAGAAGGTTCTAACTTCTTCCTTTTTTCTTCTATACATGGATGTATACTGTCATGTACACAACTCTATGTATGGATAGTTTTCTCCATGTATCAAACTAGAGACCATCTAATATGTTGCCTCCTGCAATCGTCACTATAGATCCCTCTCAGAGCTGTCACCTGTGACCTACCCAAAACAAGAGCAATAACAAGGGAAAATAGCATACAAGAACAACAATCTTATGATAACAAAATAGGAGCAAGAATTAAAAAAAGAATAGGATCAATCGTCACTATAGCTCCCTCTTAGAGCTATCACTTGTGACCTTCCTGGAACAAGAACAAGAATAAGAAACAAGATCAACACTTTTCTAGTGCTGTGACCAATTATTTATCCATGGTAACCTGCTCAGAAAAAGAACAAGAGTAATAGCATGAACAACACTTCTCTAGTTTTGGTATTAGTCATTCCTTCGTGGTAACCTGCTCGTAACAAAACAATAACAACTCCATGGTAACCTCCATGGAATTTATAGGGTAACCTGCCTGGGATAAAGACAACAACTAAGAACATCTCCTAGAAGAGATCAATTTAATCTTGTAAATAAGTGCATCATTAGTACTAAATAGTGATGATTTACATAATGATCATCGTACCAACGATACTCAAGTGTTACTAAACATTTGATAGAAAAAGTACTCAGCAATAATATAACTCTAAACATTGTTTTCCTAGCTACAGAATTTACTTAAGATGTAGAAATATAAAATATCAAACCTGATATGCAAACATGGAGTCTTGTTGCTAATGTTCCATTTGATTTCGAGTTATCATATACTGTAGGAGACATCACCACTACTTCCGCCAACTCTTGGGCTTCCTCTGAATGCACTAGATCTAAGATCACTTTGGATCAACTGTCACTTCTTGGACAAATGTCCTTTTTCCAAGTGTACATTTCCTGCAAACACCCTCATGATATAACTTATATACAAGTGCATACCTGTGAAATTTGTAGCACCATCCAACTTATCTTCTAATCTGAGACAATACATCATATCAACAAGAAGAAGTCATAAATCTGAGTCAGAAGGTTCAATGTCAAGAAAATGTCAATAAGCCTGAAAAACCTAAAATTTTAATTTTGGCGGATTATCATTCTGAGGAGTGTAGTAGGTGCACTATGGGAAGGAGAGTTGATCTATGCTAAAATTCTTCCCAACTTCAGCCTAATAATTTTCTTGGCAATCTTTACAAAATGGTGTTGCAACTGTGGTAGTGATTTTTAGGGTGAAATTTTAACTTTCACCAAACTGCAGTCTGAGAGGTGCAGTGAATGTGCTCGATTAAGGTGAGTTTATCAGTGGTGGAGTTATATCCAATGACTTTTCAATAAGTGCTCAATGAGATTGAGAAGTGCAGGTCTTAATAGAAAATTTATGCAGTAGCAATCTTTCAACAAAGCTCTGATACCATGTTGATTTTTCTTATTCTCAGATATTGATATTTATTTCCTTATGATTTCAAAATAAGATTCACTTTCATACCACAATTATCATAGAATAACTATACACTAAAAATCTCTACTATAACAATGCACTGGAAATAACACGATCTAGAAATATTAACCATGCATACTAGACACAAGAACACAAGAGTTTATCCTGGGAAAACCAACCTTGGGAGAAAACCCAACAACCTTTATTATAGAATAATCCAGTCCAAGATATTACCAGTTCATCACCATCACCAAATCAAAATACCATACAGAGAAGAGTCCTCCCAAAGTCTACCACCTCCAAGAGCTAGCGCCTCAACAATATGACCAAGAATAACCAAGAGAAAGATCATTCAAGCCTAGTGCCTCTCTAAGATAGCGCATAAGTAAGTAGACCAAGAACTGCAACTGGGAAGATACAACTAACATAAAGCAATTGGCTAGTGCGCACTGTAGAAGGAGAATTGTGTATGTCTAAATGAAATGATACAACATGTATTTATACTAATCTAGGTGCCCTTCTTTGTGGGGCCAACTTCTCATTCTAGGTCTTCAAATTTACTTTATTATTTTCTGTCTTTTACTAGTGGGGTTGACTTCTCTTCCCGAGTCTTTAATTTCTTCCTAGAGATTCTTTAATGGTCAGATAGGTCTTCTTGTACTTCCTTGTGGAAAATGACTGCTCAAAGTTGCAAAACTTCAACACTTTTTTGGGTAAACACTAAAGTAAATCATTATTGGAGATAATAAAACATAACAAAAATAAAAATGAAAACCAATACATAAAAAAATAAAAATGAAACAACAACATATATAAATCATTAATTTGAAAAAAGTATTCATGATAAATTAATACAATAAAATAAGTAATCAATGTAGATATCATTTTCTTCTATGTGATGTCTAAAGTTTATTATATATTTATGTTAGATATAAAAAAATATTTCAATGGATAATAGCTCAAACATCAAATTTTGGTCTATTTTAATGAGATGTTTCTAGAGCCTATTGGATTAATCTTATATTCTCATGTTTAGATAATAGATTGTGAGGATTTTACATAATGCAATTTTCATATGGATTCCCTCAATTTCATCACCATACAAAACAACCATTACTATTTTTTCTTAAGAGAATTCATTCCCAAATTCATCCCATAATATTTGAAAGATTTTGAATTATTTACTATCATTATCTTGAATGCATTTATCACCAAACTAAATAAATTTAATTATCTTCTCAATAAATTTTTATTTGAACCAATAAATTTCCTAAATAAATCATTTCCATCACTTCCACTTATTAAAACTTTCAAATACTTCAATTCCCTTCTGATATTTTTTCTTTCTAAATATCAAATATTTCAATTTTATTGGCAACTACAATTCTTATGTGAATCTACATAAAACAAAGGAATGTGTTATAATTACATTATAAATTTTCTACATATTTTGAAGGACTTATAAAAGAACCATTATGTTTCTTACCTATGACTAATATGGTAAGGATGAATTAGTGATCAATCACATTGGAACTAGTGGGCCTTTCTTTCACTTCCATGTTAGATTGAGCTATTTTTTTCCTTAATCTTTATGGCATGGAACTATTTATTTTTGTTTTCATGTAGGAACTATTATTTCTAATTTACAACCATTGAAAACAATTTACAAAATTTAAGCTTTATATAACATTGATTCAAACATATAAAAAATTAACTTCTTTCTATCTTTCACCATTTTTACACTCATAACGTCACATAAATTTGAATTCAACCTCTTAATCAAAGTTGACCATGTTTAACTACAATCAACCATGCTCAACCATAATTAAATTAAGAAAAGGAAACAAAAATTAATGTTGTGATTAGAAATAACCATTGAAGAACATAACAATCCAATGTAACCCTTGAGAAACATTTCAATATGACATAATCCTTGACGAACATATGAATGCAATATAACCATTAAGGAACATAACAATTCAACATAAGTGAACCTACTAACCATTAAGGAACATAATAATTCAACATGAGTCAACCTACCAAAGCCAACCATGGCCAACCATAATGGAATGTCATAATGCAATGTTATTGAATCATTATGTCAAATTATTTCATAGTGTGACATTTTATTGAAGCCAACCTCTTAATGCCACAACATATAATTTTGAATTCAACATTTTAATTTCCCAATGTGACATATGATTTTGGATTCAACCTCTTAAACAAAGTTGACCATGTTCAACCATTATCAACATGCTCAACCATGCTCAAACATGATCAAATTGACATAAGTAAACCAAAATAAACATTGCAATGTGACATGACAAATAAGAGACATCACAATTCAACATAACACTTAAGGAACATTGCATTGCAAAATAACCCTTAATGAACATATAAATGTGATATTAACCATTGAGGAACATAATAATTTGATATAAGTCAACCAACCAAAGTCGACCATTGTTAACCATGCTCGCCCATATTCAAATATAGACAACCATCATTAACCATGGTCAACTATTGTCAAACATGGTCAATAATAATCATCCATAGTCAAACATGGTCACGCCTAGAAAACCATGGTCAACCATAGTCAAATATTGTCGACCATTGTGAAACATGGTCAACCATCATCAACTTTGGTTAACCATGGTCAACCATAGTGAACATGGTAAACCATGGTCAAACATAGTCAGGCATTGTCAAACCATAATCGAATATGGGAAACAATGGTCAAACATGGTTAACAATAATTAACCACGGAAAGACATCTTCAACCAAAATCAACCATAGTTAACCATGGTCAATCAAAGTCAATTGTAGTTAAATGTTGCCAATAATTATTAACCATAATTAGACATAGTCAGTCATAGTCAACCATGGTTAACCAAAGTGAATGTTATTCAAACACAATCAAGCGTGGTTAAACATGGTCCATCATATTCATACATAGTCCACCATAGTAAAAAAATAATAAACCAAATTCAACCATATATAAACATCATAATCAAACCATGGTTAACCATGGTTAAATAAATACAACCATGGTCAAACATAATCAAACATGGTCAATCATAGTCAACCATGGTCTACCATCAGAAACGATTGTCGCCATACTCAACCATAATCACCCAAAGTCAACAATAGTCAACCATAGTCAACCATGTTTAACCAAAGTCAACCATTGTGAACTATGGTCAAACATGGTCAACCATGTCCAACCAAAGTCAACCATAGTCAAACATGGTCAACTAGAGATCTATTACTCCTCTCTCTACACATTAGTTGTAACTAGCACAACCACATAATCAAAGATAATTGATATATGTCAATCGACGTCATTTTCCTTTTTTTCTAAGTAATGACACCACATTTGATTATGTGGTTATTGTGCTAAGAGGCACTTTTTAGAGCCTAGTATAAGGGGGATGTGTAATTCCTTCAATGTTCAACCTAGAGTTGACATGTGGCATTTAAAAATAATAATAATAATAAATTAATGTTGACAATAGATAAATGATTGCAATGCCCGCCTTAAGTGAAATATGTTTATATCAACTTTATATGTATGTGTGTGGGGGGTGTTTTACATCTCAATGAGGGGATGTGTAATTCCTTCAGTGATTAACATGGAGTTGACATGTGAAATTTAGAAAAATTATTAATAACAAAAAAAAAATCAATGTGGCCCCTAAACAAAATATTTCAATGTCCACTTGAAGTATGTGTGTGTAAAGTAACTGAAAGTAAAAAAAAAAATATCTTATGATATGTGTTTTCTATATTCCGATACAAAGGGGAAGTGTAATTCATTTAATGCTTAACATGGGGTTAACATGTGGTATTTTAAAAAATACATTATTAAAAAATATTATTTCAATGTTGACCATAAATAAAATCTTTCAACATCCATCTTAATTAAAAAATTTCAATAAAAAAAAATTACATGGAGATGTGTAATTTCTTCATTGTTAGTATATACTTACTCTACTAATAATAAACACATATATGACAAAACTTTAATAATTTGCTTACCAGTTTTCACTTAAAATATCAACGAACTAGCATCCAACCCATGCTCAAATATAAGTCGTAACTCTTTCAATTGCCAACGAGTCAACAACCATGGTCTTGGAGAGTTCCTTTCTTCTCTTTTTCTTGTATTGAAGACTATTCTTTCAATTTCAATAGTACAAATAAACGCCTATGAAATCATCCACTGGGCTCAATTTCTCACCCATAACTTTTTATGGAATTGTGGGAAAATGAGTGGAGTCCATATTCAAATCTCCAGGTTGTGACTTCAAGCTTCGACTCCACAATATGCACTTGCATCGTCACTTCCATCTTCTACTCCAAGTTGTGAAACGCCAAACCAAGTCCCCCAATTCATAAACCTAATAGCATATAATATGAAAGCTATCAGATTGGGGATTCAACCTGATATAATATATGATGGTTGTTAATAGAGCAACGTCCAACTATTCCAACAATTTATCAATCGAATCAATGCAAAATAATATCATATTCGAACACTAATCGACTTGATAATATATTGATTATGCCCACGATGTTATGGCGATTTCAATAATTCAACCCAGTTTTCCAGTAGTCGATAGAGAAATTCATCACTAAATTTGTCAACAATAACTACGCCTTGAATCAACGGTGATGTCCCTCAATCATACTATGAACAACTGTGTTCTCACCAACACTTAAATATTTTGAATAATCTAGCCAGAAATGCAATAGCAATGCTCTATAAAGGAAAGATAGTACATAATCAATGGGTTCGCAACTCCAAAACCTCGAATATCCTTCTATACAATCTCAACACTACACACAATTTTCCCTACATTCTAACTCCACACACACATCAATTATTTAACAAAACCAAATGCAACAATTAAACAGTGAGTTACTTATTGGTATTGCATTCACCCAGATCGCACTCTAGCGATGCTAAAACAGTCAGGAATTTAATAATTTGCAGTCATGGACTAGATCATTAGCACAAAATCAATCAATAATAGGAATTTAACAGTCACAGACATTGATTTCTTAAAAATGTTGAACGAATCATGAAATAACTCAATTCTGCAAGAATATAGTTTCATTAAACCATGACTCTATTACATCCTCTGGATTCTACCTACTAGGTCATATAGATCCTCTCTTGATTACTCTGATCCATCCCTAAAAGACTTGCAATGATTTGCTTAAATACACATAGAATAACAACTACTTGAATCCTCCAAATAAGGAATTGTTTATCCTATTTTTTTTTAGCAAACCCCTAACCAATTCCTCAATTTATGCTAACTTCCTAACTGATTTACTCAAAATAGAAAACTTATACTTAATCTCTCTTCTAGATTCTTATTTACATAGTTACTAGAAAATGAATTCCTCTTATGAAAGATATGACCTTCTAGAGGTCTCATTATAAGTTTGATTGAGGAGAGATGCTCCTACATCAGACTCCCAAGGTACAAAAATTTCATAGACTCTTGTCCATGAGTCTCCATTACTATTGTTGCATTCTTTTTCACCTCATGTATCCCACATCTTGTGTTGCTTCTTTATCATCCCTTCAACATTTGCATCTTTTTCCAACATCTTAAACTCATAATACTCTCTGAAATCACATAGGTGTCATGTCAATGCCCCAAGACCTTTGAAACTCTACTCCATGCATTCTTTACCAACTTTTCTTTCTTACACATCGTTGTACACTCTTATTCTTGACTCATCATATAAAAGGCTCATCCCCTACTGATTATGCATCCAATATTCTCTCTTCAACCTTTATTCTTCATCATTACACGGTCCAATGAAAAATTTATGGTGTTGAAAAGCCATAACAACTCTTTTGTCTCCATGATTCCCATAGTCATAAATTTGTAAGGTGTACATCTCATTTTATTCTTCCATTATGAACTTGCATACTAACTTGATTGCAAGTTGATTTCTTCCATCTTCAGTATTCATGTCTTTCTCTATAACTGCATGCAAATTACAGAAAACACTTTGTCTAATTGGTTCTTGAATCATATTCTCATTCATAATAATGACCATCTGTTGGTCCTAATTTATGTCTTTCGTACACAAGTAGTATGTCGCCTCCTCTTTACATGCACTTTTTCAAACTCATTTTTCCTTTGCAACCTGTTGGATACAACTTGAACTCACGCTGAGTTCAACAAAAATTCCAATATTCTTGTTACCTTCCAAGACACTTCTTGCTCTTCATTTTTATGCTATGGAGATTTCAAAATCTTTTTGACATACTTTCCACTCCATTCTTCTGCAGTCATCTTCTCTTCAGAAACATTCTTTTACCCATGCACATTGGGCCCCCATTCATTTGACATCACCTTGGAAATGTCTTGATACATGAGAGTTATAAAAAATCCTTCTCCATGCCCTTCTTCACAAATATATAAGGAACATATATGCCTTTCCCATTTTATCATCTTGTCAATATACTGTCTAAAAATTATTTCAACCTCATAGGCAACTAGTTTCTTATCAAATATGAAATCTTGCAACAAATATATCATACTAGTAAATCCACACACGTATATACTCTTATCCAAACTACTGACCATTAGATTATGCTTTTTGGCCATCATTATGACCTCATCTCTATTGTCATCCTTCAGAAATTTTTGACAATCTCCTTCATCCAAAGACATTATTCTCACATTCTTCTCATCTATGACACAATCTCCTTGGTATCCAAGATTTAGACTTGTAATCTCTTGATTACCTTCACGTTTCATAGTCCATTTTAGGACTTTATGTACTTCAACATTTGAATTTCCTTCAAGCCAACTTATTCCTCTACTCTATTCAAGATCCATTTCATAATGTCCTATTGTTGAAATTCCTTTATTTTATTTCTCTTTGAATCTCCTCCCTTGAATGTTTTTTGCATTCATGCTTCCACCTGTCCTTCTTTTAGGTGAATTATCCATCTTCTCCATTGATGTATTCATCATTTTTCCTTCTTTATTTCTAGATCTCATGACCTCCTCTGGATCATCTATTCCTTCAAAATCCACAATCTCTTTTACTAAATTTCTCTTCATTAACAGGCTAATTATTTCATCCTCTAACTTTTTTAGGTATTGGATGAAACCCTCTAAACTTCCTCAATTATAATACCCTTCATGGGCATTCTTGGATGTTTCTTAAGACTAATTTGGATTCCTTCATCATTCTTCATCTTTCCTAGCCACTATTCCGACAACCTTAACTCTCCTTTACCATATTCTCAAAGCATTTCTCCCTGCTCTAGTTCACAAATGTGAACTATCTATCTTTCTCCAAAGGATTGCTTCCCATACTCATATTTTATAGGTTTCTCCCCTATCTTTATCCAGACATAGAATATATTCCTCAGTTTCCTTACAAATAATTGAAAAATAGGACCTTTAACTATTTTCCTCAACTTCCATCCACATCTATGGTCTTCTCCAACTCTCTCTTGTAGAGGCTTCATCATAACACTGATATTTTCCTTGAACTCAGCTATCCCCATTCCAAATTTCTTGTAATTTTCTCCCATCTTACTTTGGATATCTTTTGAACCCTCAGCCTAACTATCCATATTCATATTCATTTCTTTCTATGTGAGTTTCTTTGGGCTCACTATGAAAGTTCTCCCTAGCACTGCCTTGTTGGAACTATTATCTTCCAAGAAAATTCTACCCACAATTGCAACTGTGGAATTGTCTCAACAACTTCTACCCAACCTCAACTAGAAATTGTTCTATTTCCCTCTTTCTCTCTCTTACAGTTTCTCTGTTGTAAAGGTTTTGGCCACAATTTCTCCTTCTTCTTTTTGTTTATACCTACAAAAACACATATATTGTTGTTACCATAATTGACTGGAAAATGTAAGACCCATTTACCTACAAGATCTAGTCCAAGATCTAGTCCTCCAAACACTTATGTGCCTACACATACTCTTCATGATCTTTGTCTTGCATTTTTTCTAGTTACTCATCAAACTTTAAAGGATTTCTTCTTTCCTCAATAATACGCATGATTGTTCCTACTCTAATACCAATTAATGCATGGGTAAATAGAATTTCTATAATAAGAACATATATCACTGAACTTTAATCATTTGTTTACTAGTCTCCACTTCAAATATCAAGGCTTTGATTCATACAAATTGTCAATGAACCAACATTCAACCCATGCTCAAATATAATTTGTAACTCTATCAACTACTAACGATTCGACAACCATGGTCTTGGAGAGTTCCTTTCTTCGCTTTTCCCTGTACTAAAGACTACTCTTTTAATTTCATTAGTACAAATAAATTTCCATGAAATCAACCACTGAGCTTGATTTCTCACTCATAATTTGTGATGGAACTGTGGGAAAATGTGTGGAATCCATAGTCAAAACTCTATGATGTGACTTCAGGCTTCGACTCCACAATGTGCACTTCCATCACCACTTTCAGCTTCTACTCCAAGCTACGATCACAGACATTAAGGATTGGTGATTTTTTTCTGTTAGAAAACTAAACCAAGGCCCCCAATTCATAAAACGGATAGCATATTGTTATAGGATAAATCGGTATATGCAGACACTAACAGATCTACCTAAATCCACCTAGATCTAGAACAAAACAGGATAGGACATGACACTTTCCCTAAGTTACAATCATTGAATTTGTCATTGAAGGAGGAATAAGTGACATACCTTTAGATATCACTTCCTTATGTCTTTGTTGTCCCTGCTTCGCTTCAGTAGTCTTGTGATATCAGATCTACAATGACACAAATTGACCAAGGTGAAAGCAACAATAATACATTCAATGAAGACCTAAACATGTGATCAAAGAGTCATGTAATAAAATAAGAGTGATCTTATGGGAAAGGGACATGCCATTGTATTATATTAAATGAAAATAGAAGATACAACCAGATTGCCTTGATGTCGCAAGATTCCTTTCGGTGGTCCTTCGTTCCAACACACACACTTTCTCCACACTTGCATGAAGAAGATCCACTATGGCTTGATGGAAAAATGGAGGCCTCAAGCATCAATTCAAACAGTATTTCTCACACAATTTTGAACCTATTCTTTCATCAATTCTCTATTCAATCTTGCTTAACCTCTTCCTTGAAAAACCTTTCATTATATAGGAGAACGAGAGATGGTTAAAGGGATGAGGATGATCCCGCTAAATCTGAGAAGTCAGTAGGATTCCAACCATGCGAATGCCAACTCATTTTCTAGAAGATCCTCTTCTAGAACCTTCATAACCTCTTCTCCCTTTTAAGATTTGAAGCAGGTTCACACCCTGCTTATAGAGCAAACTGTGAACACCTCGCAATCCAAGTATAGAGTAGCCTGCGAGAATCAAGGTTTTCGCACCCTAAAACACATGCAGCATGCAAACTCATCTTAAAAATATGTTTTGTCGAAGAACACAACAACCACTTTTCTCAGGCAAAAGGTCCTTATGAGAGCCTGAACACATAACTGTAGAGACATCACCAGACTGACCACAATAATGTGTAATAGAACTCCCCCCAAAGTATGAGGCTGGAACTCGTGACAGCCGAAATACTTTGTAAAATGCGTGTGTGTGTGTCAGAAACAAGGATCACACCTAATCGGAAACCTACGAACAATCAAGCATCTGCAGAATATAATACCAGTTATGAGGTAGGCATTCCCATGCTCAGACCACAAATGAATGAAATCACAAATGTATGCCATGGCCACCAATCATACACCGTGGATCCATGTCATCAAAATGATACATAGCCACCAGGAATACACTGTGGATCTATGTGTTAGAAGACTCAGATTAGTACATAGCCACGTGACATACAAAGTGGATCTATGTGTCGATACAAATCATAAATACTCCATCGCAACCTGGACCAAAAATATGAGACCCAGGGTCTTCAATCCCGTTGTCTGAAAGTATGAATCTATCCATGTGATTACATATGTCGAAGTCGAACATGGTAGAAACCACTCAATTACCAGTCATTGATGAAAACCATTAACAAGTGTGAGGGAAATCACCATTGATGTCAATGAATCCCAAGGTACCTAAGTACAATCCGAATGAATGTGAATAAATGAGTTGAAGTCGAACACTCAACGGAATCTCTCAATCAGGGACCAATGATGTGAATCCATTGTCGAAAGTGAAGAGACCTGCTATTAAGGCATGCAGGTTCTAAGGTACTAAATGATTTCTAAGTCTTATTCCTGGATAATGAGTTGGAGTTGACGGAAAAAGACTCGTCACAGGAGGGCCTTGATGTATCTCCCATCAATGACACGAAATAAGTAACATATTTTTAGGGTAAGTCAAAGTATGAATATGATTTGAAATGGACACAGGGAAGGCCGACATGGTAAGAATTGACAACTGCAGATGACCGACTCAATGGAAGTCTTGTTTGGACTTCTTTTGAACATATGAACGACACGACAATGGTCTTGGCAGCATTGAATCAAAGACAACCCAAGATATGACCTTGTAGCAAGTCAGACGAGAGATAAATGGATTTCCAAACCTAGATTCAAATGATGAATAGGGGGTGTCATGTTTAAGAGCGACGCTTACTTCCACCAATACAAATGTGAAGACATATCCCTTTCCCAAAATTTCCCCCACCATTTCTGGCAAGTATCTCTTTATTTTTACACAAGCTTGAGGAGGATAACATATCCTTGTTGATGTAAGCTCATCCTTCATACAAGTCCCTTAGAGTATATTTAACGAACCCTAGGAAGGAGTGGTTCGGTCCCATAAGGGCCTTTTGATGTTTGTTTAACGAGTCCAAAGATAAAAAAACTCGGGGTTTTTTCATGTTTTGAGAGTCTGAAAAATACTTAAAGAGAACTCTCCCAGTTCCTTTTTCGCAAATTAGTTCGACAAGACCAAAAAAGTGGTAAAATATCGCTCATCAAACGTTTTCTTCAAATACTTTTACGAGCATGAAAAGAACAATATCGCTCAACAATATTTTCGTTTTTATGGAGCGTGAAAAGAGCTTAAAGGATACTCCCTTATTTTTGTTGTTTTCGTGTTACCATGGCGAGTACGAAAAGATGACAAAAGTATAATCGGTTGCATTCTCATGTATTTTCAAGCGCGAGAACGAACGAATACTGAGCTCGAGGTTTTTCCTACAAAACCCTAAAACGGTATTTGTACATGTGAAGAAAAAATGCTCATACACTGTCGTTCAGGCTTCCAGGTCATCTATCTGTGAAAAAAACATACTCACAAAGCCATTAGGGTAATAGGTTTTGAGGCAAAATAATAAAAATAATATAAAAAATCAATGAAAAATAGTAAAAAAGTGAATAAATATGGATGAAAAGCCCTTGTTACCATTTCATTGTTACTTTGTCAAAAAACTTGTCCAACACACCTCTTTTTTTCCCAAATTTCTTCGGTCAATTACAAGAGGTACAAGTGGTCATTTAGAAAATGGTTTCGGCCAACGAGGTAATCTCCTGATTCTTCAACTTTTTCATGGGTTACATTTGATTTTTATTGGCAAATTTTAGTGTTTGAGTCCATTTTGGGGCCGGTTGGTTCGCTCAGTCATTCTCGTAGGTGGGCCATTCGGGACCCATGAGAACCTGAGGTTTTTGCAGGTGGGCTTCAATGCACCTACGAGAATCTCGTGCTATGTCAAAAGCTTCTCCTGCGAGGGCTGAAAAACGGATTTTCGTGTATGTTTTTGCTCAATAAAAATTTATTCAAGAGGTTAAATTGAGTTGCTAACTTCCTTCTCATGACTCCATTGTAGGTATTGATCATCATGATGTTGGAATGGAGGGAAAGAAAACACGAGGAGGATGATGCCATTGCCGGAAATGATTTGGGTACAATTGCTTCCCTTCGAGAATGTGGGATTTTAAAAAATTTCAGGATCCAGGGCATGAGAGCCCAACTCAGGTTGTTAGAGTACCTGGTCCACATGTGGGATGTGGATCAATAGGTATTTCATGTAGGGGTCCATATGCTTACACTAGATATCGAGGATATCTATTTTCTGACGGGGTTGTCACGACATGGATACCATGCGACTCTGACTAGAGGTAGAGGTGATGGACTTCCTATGAGCGAGTATGTTCGCCAATATTTTGTTCTCGAGGCGGAGAGAAGCAAGGGTATATTCGCCATCTAGGGTGTCCAAGATCTTACCTTACAAACTATCTTGTTTACCATTGCATGCATGGTCGAGAGCACGGCTCCGCACATGGCTCTCTAGAGATATTTCTAGTATGCAATAGAGTGCACAGAGCCTCGGGTTTTCAATTGGTCGGACACTGTTCTTCGTAGCATGAAGAGGCAACTGACAAAGTGTAGAAGGGGTAACCTGAAACAGTTCGGGTATGGGTCAATTTTGGTGTCTTTATTCCTTGAGAGGGTCCCACTATTGCGTCTACAGGTAGATTGGGGTTTATCGGCCCCACAGGATCCAAGGATGATGAGGTGGTGTAACCTCATGGCTCAGCACGTAGCAGGACCTATAATCAAATATAACGATTCATTTTTTACTGGTTGAGGCCCTAGATGTTGATGATTGATGACTATGCATATGCCAGCTTGGATTTTCGAGGAGATCCAGATTTGGTTCTTACTGAGGATGCTCAGTGGGGTGACTTAGGTAAGAAGTACACATTTAAGTTTTTTAAATGTTTTTTTGTAAATTTTATTATATAAAATGTTTTTTTATGTTTTTGATTGAAGGACTAATAAAAAATCTCTTTTGATGACATAGATGTGGGGCCGTATCGACCTCCAGGAACATATCCCATTCAGAGACGAGGGGAAGTGACTCCAGTTGCATGATGGGATGTTGAGGACTACGAGGCAATCGAACATAACTTAGAGGGAATGACTGCAGACATCTTGGACATCCCTATTGGGGAGATCTCGAGACGCTATCAACACCATACTGTGGGTGTGTCTGAGTCTCTTGGTAGACTACTCCGTAGGGTAGCCCAAGTAGTTGTATGTTACCTTGGGCGTCATCTGTGATGTTATCTTGTAGAAGCCATGAGCTTCACATTTTGATATTTTGGTCTTTGGATAAAAAGTTTTTGTAAAACTTTTGATCGTTATATCTATATATATATATATATACGCGGCTTCTAATGGCTTATTTTGTTTTGTATACATATGATGTGTGATTGGTTTTATAAATGTCTCAGATGTCTTTCTAACACATAATTAGCTAAAGCATCAGTCAATGTATTTAGACATCTAGGAATGTGTTGATATTCAATATAATCAAAATAACGTTCCAAGAGGTAAATTCATAGATATACTCGTAATAAATGTTAGAAAAATAGGACCGCGGAGCAATAAAATAAAACAAATGCGAAAACAAAACACAGAAGATACACAATACAAGAGAGACACAGATTTGCGTGGTTCACCCAGTGTGGGCTACATCCACCAGAGAAATTGCCAGATCCTTTCTTTATTATTATCCAGCAAAATGAAGGGATACAACCTACAGCAAAACCCGTTGTAACTTCCTCTTCTTTCTCTCACAGTCTCCTCTCTCAGAATACAATACTCGCCAACCTACATAGCCGCAATACATTTCCCTCAT
>ML798981.1:0-26086 GCA_009831015.1 Picea engelmannii
GTCGTCCTGATCTAGGTATCATCAGCTCTTGAATATTTTTTATAAGTGTTTATATCTTCCTTTGTAGTTGCACCAAATTCACATCTACTGGGGGTCTAGTCATTCTCAGGATCCTAGGGTATCTCGCCATGGATTCAATCTTCATTGATTGTTCCAAGGCGTCTGTTAACGTTTCTATCCATTGTTGCATTAGTGGAATCTGAGTCAGAGGAAAAAAACCCTGAATGTACCACTCCCTTTGATGTTCTTCATGTATTGGATGTCCCAACCTCCCTATGGCATCTTTAAAATTATGGTTGTATTCCCAGTCCCATTCACCTTCTCCCTACTGGATCTCACGTAACTTGGACAGGGCTTGTTGTTTTGACTGAGGTAACTTGAACTCTGCTATGAACCTTGTCCGTACCTGGCCAAGTGAGAACGCTTGACCTTGAATTCCTGGCACCCCTCGCTTGATACTCTTCATGTACCACTTGAGGGCGTGCCCTCTCAAGGTAGTCTGGAACTTAACCAACTTATTTTCATCTGGAGTCCCTCTGGATCTCCAGATTGCTTCACAGAAGAACAAATGCTTCTCAACATCTTCATCTCCCTTACCCCAAAATTCTGGGTATCAGGCAATCGAACCTCTCGCATGTCCAACCATTTCCGATCTTGTTGTTCCTATCAATATGAATCCTAACGGTCCTACTTGCGATCTACCAGGGGATCTCACTATCCTCCCTATACTCTCCCTTCTTGGCTTTGACTGACTAATTAATTGTACTGGAACATAACTAGCATGATAAGGTAGTATCAAACTTATTGCTTGTATAGAAGACACTTGGGGTATGGGTGATTCGGGGCTGGCGCTCCTGGCTTCAGGGTGGTTTTATTTGATATGGGGGGTCTCGTTTTCTTCCACTGGGATGATCTCTTTGGTCGGATTCCCGATCTCTCCTGTTAACGGGGTTGAATCTTCTCTTTCTTCTCCAAGATTCATGTTGGATTCTTCCTCTCTCACACCTGCACCTTCTCCTTCTTGTCCCACCTCCTAGGGACTTCTTTCTCTCCACGCTTCTCTCTCATTTAATCTTTGACTAGCCAGTCGTTCCTGTCTTCTCATCTTCTGCAATTATTCCCTTTGTCTTTCCTTTACTTCTCCTGATCCACCTTCTCTCCTCAACTTCTCGGACTGTCTTGCTGCTTTCTTGATCTTGCTGCGCCACCACTTCTCAACTATGGTGTTTCTATTCAAATATCGCTCGTCTCTTGAGTCCATTTATTGTTGTTTCCCCCCCATTTGTCAAAGAACTCTTCCCCTCTTTCATGCCATGACTCTCACCCTGCCTCACCCTACCTCAAGTGATGGTGTTTATGCTACCATCTCAGTCGGGGTCATATTCAACATCCCCTCCTCCATCAAGAAAACCTTAATCCACAGGGGGATTTCTCTTAAAAACCTTCCCCTTGCATCTTTCTTGAAAATTTCCTCTACTCGTGAGAAATATTGGTGATTCTCAACTACAAATTCGATGATATATCCCTCTAATGTGGTGTTGACCCAGGAATCAATTGCTCGCGTGACTGGACAATCCAGCCTCTGAAGTGTTTCTAGATTCTCATTATCCCATGTGCAGATGCTCTTGACTCGTCCTTGGAACTCTAGAGCTTCTTGGAGCCTCCTTATCCAGTGGAAAAATTCTTCCAGGAATTTAAACCAGAAAATATTGTACTGGTTGCTCGATCTTTCTGAGTAAAAGATTACTTCGCGAGTGTTTTCCACTGATTTCCCTTAAATTATGCTTCTTCCCATATGAAGGCGTCACAATTTCTTTCCCACCATCGATCAATACCAGATCTATGGATCGGCAGAAGCATTCTCCCTACAGGTTCCCTTTTAACGCGGGTCTCGACAACAAAACCATTTTGTTGGTGCAAGTTTGATCATACCAGGGTCCTTCTCAAGTTACCAACAAAAGGTATCGTGTATTCTAGAGCACTGGCATTTTCATATCCTCCGAAGAGAAGAAGTCTCACCCGAAGCACTGCTGATACAGATAGATAGGGAAGGTTAGGGAAAATACTTAAGAGGATCCATAGGGCCTTCAGGACTCATTCTTGATCTTGCGTAAGTGACATGAACATATTTGAACCATACATGTGCAAGAATCGAACTTACTTACGTTGCGAACAAGCATTTCAATGTAGAACCATGAAATTACATACCATAAGGAAATGTTGTAATGCATAAGAAAACACACAGAGATACATCATATTTGAAAATTTAGGTCCTTCGTCATATTATCTTTGGGATCTTTCTGTGATTACAGACTCAGAATTACACCATAGTGTAGTGTACAGACTCTTGACTCTGAACTCATGTCGCAGATCTCCAACTCTCGAACTGATAGATCGAATTCATTACAGACTCACGACTTAACTGACCAACAACAACAATGACAACCACAACAACTAATCAACCCCTCTCTTTTTACAATTATGTTCGTCACTATCTCTAAGTTGGGTTGTGTCTTCCTTCTTGACTTGCACGCTTTCTTGTTTTGTTGCAGCCATTTGTTGCTTAGCTGGTGTTGCACTAACTTTCGCAACTGCTTTTTGTTACTCTTTCTTGTTCTGATTTCCAGCCTCTATTGAAGCTTGCACAACTTGTGCTCAGTCAAAACTTGCACAATTCCTTATCCAAAAACGAAGGGCCCAACAATGTGCCTAATATTAATCATGTAATTGATTGGAATGTGATCCATGTGGAGCAAGAAGGTGAATTCTGAGTTCAGTTGGTATGCATATAGGAAAGGAAATTCAAGCTGCTCTAGAGTCAATAAATAAGGCTTGTAAAGTTCCAGTGGACCTATTACGGTCTTGAAGATGTAACATGGGAGCATGAGGATGCCATGCAGGAGGAGTACCTGCATATTATGGATATTTTTGAATACTTTTGTTGTACATGCCTATATAATGCACCAAGGACTGTACATGAATAAGGGGGAGGGGAATATAATGCCCCTACATTGAACCCCAATTGCAAATGTACAAATTCTTTATAGTTGGTGAGCCAAGATTTTTTGGGCCAGAGTGCCTTGTATATATATATTTTGAGGCCAAAGTGCTTGTGTGATTTAGGCCATGGGGACTATGAGTTGAAAGGCCAACGAGCCTAAAAAATGTAATATGTAATCACACTCAATTATATTAATAAAATACATCACTGATGTAGAATAAGTCATACAAAAGAGTATGGGGGGCTAAGAATCCACGAGAGGAAAAGGGAGTTGGGACTTGAGAGGATAAGGGGATAAGTCAAGGGGGCTTAAGCCAAGGAATAAAATAATATTATTCCCAAGTCCGAAGTCTTACGTAATGTTTTAATCCTAAGTTTCTAAGTGGGAGGAATGAATTATCAAGTTGGGGACAAGTTAGTTCCTTGAGTGTCAAGAGTAAAAAATAGCACACGCATATATAATGTGGGGAATTTAATGTAACTTCCATCATTTTTCTTTCCAATCATTCACTAATTTTATTCCATCATCCATACCTTACCTGAAGAGTGTAAGTTGAAGCTAATGGTTACCCAATAAATTCTTGGTGGTTTGGGTTGAATAAGCAAGTTGTCAGACATATGGAGTATTCTTTCTGGGTGAGAGAACTATTAATGGGTTTCCCTAGGTGTTTGGCTCTTCGATCAACCTTGTGTTCCAAGTGCTATAGAGCTCTGAGACTTACTAGTCGGCCTATTGTTGAATCCCTGGATGGGAAGTCAGACAACCAAAGGATTGTTGAGCAGAGAAGGGGTACACTTCCTGGGGTGGGATAGGATGTGGGGAATAAGAGGTTGTGAGTTGGGAACTGTTGCTAAAGTTAGCACATGGGCCTATTCTTTATTGTGTTGTTTGTCAGATATTAGTTTGGCTTAGGTAGCCTTTTCCATAGTGGAGTCATATCCCCAAATCGGGAGTGGCATGTTGTTGAGAGTATATGAACAACAAAGTCTATAGCTGGGAGGAACGTTTGAGGTATGCATTCAATTGGTGATTTACAACAAACGATAAGTGTTTTTTTAGGTGTGTTTACATGTTGATTATTGTGTGCATGTTTACGTTAATTATGTTTTTTGTAGTTATACATAATTGTGCATGGTTGTGCATGTTATTGTTGGTTCTGCATAATTGTTTCATATGTAGGGGATGATAGTTATTTAATGGTAACAAAGGGAATTTGTTTTTGTGGCGTGGCTCATCTTGAAGGTTGGCGACGTTACATTTTCTATGGCCAAAATCCCCCACGAGAGCTTTCTTACTTACTAGGAGTCTCCAAGGTATAGGAGGTCCACAAAACCCTCACAACTCACGTCGATATTCTTCATTCTCTCAAAGATAATCAGGTCAAGTCTCATAATCTAATGAATCAACAAGATTACCAACATTGCTCCAAATTTCATTTTGAAGAGTGGGATCATCTGTTCCTTCATTTGCAACCTTATAAGAAGATCTCCCTTAAAACCAACCACCACCATAAGCTTGCTCCAATGTTTTATGGCCCCTATAATGTCCTCAAATATATTGGGCTAGTGGCTTACATGAATTAGAAATTCCAAGCCATTCTAAAATCCATCTGGTCTTTCGTGTCTACTACCTAAAGAAAGTGGTTGGATATGATTATCGTGTTCAAACTAGCATTCATGAATTTGATGAGGAATTTTCTATCTGGTTGCATCATGAGGTTGTCCTTAACAAAAGAGAGAATCATCTATGCCAGTTCACTATCTAGGATGTCCTAATACAATGGAAAGATACACAACCTGAGGATGCCACATGGAACCAACAACGATCCTCTGACAATTCCCTCATCTCCAACCTTGAGGACAATGCTTATTTTTAAGGGGGGGGGGCACCTAACCCCCTGAGTAGATAGATATGTTGCTATGTATTGCTATGTATGGAGACCATCTCTAGTAAATAAGGCCCATACAGTAGTGAGAAAGCAATAAATGTAAGAGGTCTTACTAGAAAATTATGCCCACTAGAAAGTAAGAGGTAGAAAGCACTATATAAAGATGTAGAACCAATGTAAAAGATGTCTTTTAAAGTTATTTGTAATTAGAGCTCTGCTCCCCTAAAAAAATGCAAGTAAACATTAACTCTAATAATAAAGGTATAACATTATAATGTTATTATAATTCTTCAGTTGTTTATTGTGATTACAATATGTCTTTTCTATAATAAATCTAGGTAATATATGTTATTTCTACTCTATATCTTTCAATTTTCTAATACAGAACATCACACCCTCTCCTCTTTCCTTCTACCTCCACATGGTATTTTCTTTCCATGAAATGTTTTTCCTCTATATTTATTCTCTTTCATTTTCATATCCTTTTAGGAATGGGAGATTTGTACCATTGCCAACAATATTACTACATTATAGGGTCAATTTGGTGGGCTCCATATTCCCTTCACATTTAATTATTCTCTTAAATATAGGTTACCTTCCTTTTCTCTTTCCAATATAATATTTTTTTATCTAACTCATATTGCATTTACTTCAACCTTCTTTTAAATATTCTTTAAATTAAGTATCACCTTCATTTACTAATAAAAAGAAAACCCTAATTCAAATAGGAAGTTCGATATTCTTTATTCTTATTCAAATATAACATTCATAATGTTGGTATCCGATACTCTTGCAAAACTGACTAAAACTTAAAAGCCAACAATGTACTGTAACCCTCACGTAATAGTGAACAATGTAGTGTAACCCTCACGTAATAGTGAATGAGGCCACGAAAACACATCTACCCGTTTGCAACTAATGAAATAAACAACTAAGGAAAATGTATTGTATCACATATGTTTTAATTTTTTTATTTATTTATATTATCAAACATATGTTTAAATTTATAATTTATTTTTTGTAGAGATAAAATAATAGTGATAGATAGTCTTACATGCCTAAGTATGATAATATTGGGAATATATATTTTTGTTTTTATAATTTTAATTATTTTTAATATTTAAAATATTTTGATCTAAATAAAATGTTGAAATATCTTTGTATTAAAATATTATTTTCTATCCCTGGATGAGGTGACATGTGGTCACGTGGTCACATGGGCCATACACGTTGATGGAAGGGGCAATTACGAGGGAAGTTAAAGCCTCTCGTCGTCACCCTCCCTCCATGTCCAGTTGCGATGGTTCTCATGCATAAGAGCCAAGTCTTAGTGCATCGGGCCTTAATGGAAGCTCGAGCTCGACTCTTTGGCTATAGTACAATCTTTGAGATTTCCAGTAGACATGCACTAATGGCTACCAGAGCCATCAATGTCTCTGCCCTCCTGTTCTTTTCACTGTGCGAGAAGTGTTATATGGGGCACTTGGGCCCAAGGCCCAACATCATTATGTTAATCCTGCTCCGAGATTCAGCTTGCTCAGCCGGTTTTTCTGCTTTCCTGGTGCCCTGTGCAACCATGCCACGAGAACAAGGAAAGCCCCGACGAAGACCAACCTACTATAGAAGGTTTTGATAACACAACTGCCCAGGGCTTGCCTCTCGAGCTCTCACTCCAGGTGGAGACCATCCGAGCTCTTCGGGGTAGAAATGGTATGCACAGGCTCCTTCAAAGCCTTGGCCTCACCATGGCCGGATACTTACCTCTCGAGCTCCAGTTCTAGACGAGGACCTTCCGAGTTTCTCTAGGAAAAAATAGTTCGCGTAGGCTCATCAACAACCATGTACTCCCAACACTGAGAGTCTTCAAGGCAAATGCCTGGTGGAAGAAGAATTTCCGCCCAATTGGGCAGAATTATTTCCTTTCCTTCCTTCAACCGCCCTAGAGAACCAACCCACCACTTGCATCACCAGTGCATTTCAGGAGTCAGTTGCCACGAGATGCATAGTGGAAGAAGAAGCCTTACCTCTAGAAGACCACTCAGAGCGCAATTCTGCTGCCTCCATGGAAGAAGACCCTGTCACTGACTCTGTTGTTTCCTTTGACTCCGTCCCTGCCACTTTGGAGGAAAACCAAGCTCAAGAGGACCACAGTCACCCAGCTCCAGATTCCTACAGACTCACGGAAGACCACTTGGTTTTAATCTTTGAGATGAGAAGGGACATGGCCGAGCAACAACACCGCTAGAGTAACTTCAGTAAACGTCTGGATGCCTTGTATGATTCCCTATCAAGCGAGCCCAAGAAGAGTCGATGCCCGACGTGTTGTTAGCCCTTCACCTTCAGACTCCGTCAAGTTGGAAGCCTGGGCTCGTCCCATGCATAACTTCTCACAATATTTTTTCTTTGGTTTAATGGCTAAATTTTTGCAAATTTTTCCTATGCTAGTCTCTGGTTCATGTCTGATAGGCTCAATTCTAATAGGCGATCGGGGCATTCAGTCCACCACCTATTCTGGTTTCCACGAGAGTGGTTGAACATGTGGCAAGTCCCCTTGTTGTATGTCGACAATTGTCGTTTTTTTTCTTTAAGCTTTGGAACTGTGAACATTTGTCACGCCTAAGTGTTCTGGTTTCCACTACGGTAGAAGAACAACTGGCTTACTACCATGTATATCTGAACACATAAGTTTTTTACTTTGACAAGATAATATATATTTTTATTTTAAAAAAAATATTATTTTCTATATTTTTTTGTTTTAGTCAATTTTTATATTGATGATCAAAGAAGTTATAACAAGCATCATTTCATATAATATTATTTTTTATTTTAAAATAAATGAATTAATGAATTAGAATTTATTTTGTCCCAACGAAAGCAACTTACATTTGGTAACTAGGTGTTATTAAAAAATAAAGTTCATTTAATTTACTATTTTGTTTCCAAAAAATTAATAAATATTATACTTGAATTATTATTTTTTTTAACTCTTTTACTTAAATATATATGATTAATTAAAATTTTCCAATATAATATATAATATATGAAAGTATATATAAGTATAATATATATATATATATATATATATATATATATATATATATATATATATATATATATATAAAAGCATGTACAAAGTTTTCAATACTATCCATAAGATTGAACCATATACAACTTTATAATTAAAATTCACAAATACAATTTACAAACATATTTCATAGGAGGTTCATTATTTTTCCAATGAAGATATCTCAGACTAATTTTAAAACTAACCTAAACAAAATCACATGACACTCCAAAACTAACGAAAACAAAATCATAGGACACTCCAAAACCATAACATTCTCAATGGCTTTATATATATATATATATATATATATATATATATATATATATATATTCTTTCAATCTATGGTTAAGGGAAATCTACAGAGAGGACAGCTCTTCTTCTGGTGTTGGACATCAAGCCATTTCTTCAAACAAATTTCATGGTAAACGTGACAACAATTAGTGAGCAGCAGGACATTCTGATCCATTGCAAACTCGCTCAAGCAAACAGCGCAGACAGCGTCGTCGTTTTTAAGCTCATCCCCCAATTCCTCCTGTATCACACCAAACGTTTCTAACCGAAGCACTTGGCCCTGATCCTCCTCAACCATAAGAGCAGGGCTTGACATTGTATCTTGATCTGCCCACACAACTTCGGCAGGTTCCTTAAAAAACCCAAGAACGCGGTGGATAGAATTCCTTACATATCCCATTAAAAAGGCGGCATGGAGCAGCAGCTTAGGGACTCTGATATGATACAGAGGAGCTGCCATGATCGCTGATCACAGATACATAATAGAGATTGATTTATAAAGCATCCATTCACATGATATTATACTTTCGTTGCAAATTTCTCATGTATATATATATATATATTTTAAACAAAAATATGATATTGTTTTTACAAATTTATTTTGTATTTTTAATATTTTTAGCAGAAACGTGAGTTTTGTAAGTATATTGAGTCTTGTAAATATATATTTCAAAATGGTATTTACGAAATTACAATTTTCTGTTATTTAAATTATTTTTATTTTTTTAAATACATAAATAGAAATAATAATTTTGTAGTTAAAACTTTAATTTCAATTTTTTTTATTAAAATTATAAAAACCTCACCCATTTTGCTATTAAATTAACCTACTTACTTCATATCCGAATATATTTATTATTAAAGAAAATATACGATCCTTCTAGAAGCTTGAGAGGCTCTTTGATATTGAGGAGGTGGGAGGTTGGAACTTGGTAGGTAGGTGTATGAATTCTCGTGGTCCACGAAACCTGCACGTGAAATACTTGCATTTACAGAACAGATGGCAGTGCACTTGATGTGACAGATCGCTAAGGTGTTTCAAAAAGATGGTATATGATCTCTTTCCTTTTTCAATGGTGGTTGGATTTTCCTAAAGTGGCGATGGGGTTGGATTGGGTCAAAAGTACAAAGGTCATAGGTCCCAAGTGACAGTCTGACAGTTTGTAAATTATCTATAACTTGTAAGGAATCTAAATCAAAACAATCAGATATAAATCTAGACCAGAATAATTATAGAAAGCAATCCAAATGGGTCCCAACTGGCAATCTGATGATAATATGTAGATGTTTAGGATTCTATATCAGAACAACTATAGATAAATTTAGATCATAATCTTTATAGAAATCAATCCAAAGTTTTGAAGTTGGTTTACTCCATAATAATTATGGTGTAAGACAATGCTCATATTTCTTTTTTTTTAATGTGTAAGACAATGCTTATATCCTTTTTAGGGTATATTTCTTTTTATGTATGAAATGAAATGAAATTTGATTTTATAATTAATCTCTTTTAAGATTTTTTGAAAGTGTTGAAACGAGTTATTTAATTATGTGATATTTATTTTTATCCATACAATTTAATTAAAATTAAGCATCTTTTTATTTTAAATAATAATTCAATTTTGGATGTTATAAGTTTATTCAAAATTAATAAAAATTTTAAGAATATTATTCTAATATATATTAAACTTAAATATATTTATAATCCACTATGGAATTGTTTTTATAATCCACTATGGGCTAGGATGTAGAGGTGTTTTTGGTCCCTAAGATCATACAAAGGTGTAGAAGGAGAGAATACATAGGCTTTTAGACTAATTTTCTGACTTTCATATATTGATAAGAGTTTTTGATCCCATAGATCACATATTCACACAAAGGGAGAGCATACTTTAAATCTCAGACTCTATCACCCAATGCCCAAATGAGAGGCGAGTGGTGCAATATATAGATTGGTGAACCAATATTCAGTTACCAAAGACTAACACTAATAGCTCAAAAGCAATCCCACAAACTAAGATTCGGGGCATGTGGGGACTCTACATGTTATCTCATCCCTTAGTGGTCTATAGACATATAGGGAGCTAAATCATGACCTGACATGACACTAACCTTTACAGAGTGGAGCTATTTAATTATGTCCTACGATGCATAAAAAATCCCAACAGGGAATATTTATTCAGAGATTGCAATCTCTTTATAGGATTCATTACAAAGATATGGAGATATGAATTTCCTTTATTTAATCCGGGCGACTAACTGAAGGCCCAACTTGCTTCATGTTGCTTCACTGTCAGGGTACTCATATGTCATCATTAAAACATATATGTTGAGGCTTGCAACTTGTACAACCTACAGTTATATCATCATCAATATCAATGATAGGATCACCCCCTTCATAGAATTATGGTAGCTGAAAACATCCAACAATGTTGGAACCTTACAAAAGGTGATGAGGGATACAACATAATTGTCCTCCGAAGCTCGATCATACTTTAAGATCTTAATTTTGCCTCTTGTTGAACCATCCCCAAATTGTTTCCTTCTTGATCTTTAATTAACTTCATGTAAGAAATAAATTCTAGAGGTTCCAACTTTGATATATGGCTTCCAATGGATTTAAGCTTAAATTTTAACCATAAATAATGTTTAGTAGCCATAGTAAAGTCAACTTGGAGATGTAATATGAAATTGGAATTTCTCTGAGTCCAATCCTTATGTGGGAAGAATTTCTCTAGGAATACTTCAGTCCATCCAATCCATGGATTCTTGGTGAGATTTTGGGGTTAGCACATATTATTACTTCTCCTCTTTCTTTTAATAACTATAGGATTAAAGAATAAATATCCCATGTGGGAGTCCTTGATCATATGTCATAGTAACAGAGGTTGCTTCATCAAACTCAATCCATGCCCCATACCTTCCTATATTTTTATGAGCTCTGGACAAACCAAAGAAGGATGTCCTTTCCCATTTCTCCAAAATATGAATTTTCAAAGGAGAGATATGAATCTCTTCCATGAGAATTGTTGAAAAATAATTTTTTGCATCGTATTTAGCTATGAGATTAATCATCTCTACTCATTCCATCATTGCCTCGATAGAAAATATTTTTTGTTTCTTTTGTTCTCTTTCTTCCTTTTGTCTTTGCATGGCTTCTTAGAATTTTTGCCTTCTGGTGATTTCTTCTTTGTTTTTTCCTTTATCTGTGGATGATGGTGATCCTCTAGATAGCATGGCAAGAACTAGTTGTGGGTGCTCCTTGGTGAGCATATCAACCAAACAGTTGAGGTGCGCTAGTTTGAATTCGATGTCAAAATCAAAGTTCTCAACCCACATTACCCATTTCTAGAGTCTAGTATGGATGTATCTTAATATTTTCTTAGACTTAAGCATTATAGGTAATATATTTAAGTATGCTTTGATTAAAAATCTAACAAGCTTCAAATATAATTTAAAATGTTGTATTACCTTCTTTATTGCTAGAAGTTCTTTGTGACTAGAGGAATAATTCATTTTCTCTCTTCTGAATGAGGTTATTTAGCATATCTGCAAGCTTCTTCCTTGTGTTCGACAACATAGGTATTCCAACAAAAGACGAACACATTTAGTAACCACTCACATAACCAGATCAAAGATCAACACACCGATGTTTTCACGTGGTAAAACCCCTACGGGGAAACATCCACGACCCCTGCCAACACGACCACTTGGAGTAGTTTATTAATGCAAAAGAAAAATATCACAGAGATATTTTACAAGAGAGTTTCTCACAATCGATCATTGAAAAATGACCCTCCATGCTCTTTAAATAGAGATCATGGACCAATTAGGTGTTAAGCCACAAATCAATGGTCGTTAAGATCGAGGAGAGTATGAACCGTCGGATCACTCTATGTCGGGAACATATCGTGACCGTCGGATTTCCTAACTACAAATGCATACTAATTCATACTAAAGAAACACACTAGGAACCACACTTTTACCTAACAACACATTAGACCAAATATATCTTAACTAACTCCTAAGTGTCTAAATATCCTAACATCCCCCCTTAAGAACAACTTGGGATATGATTGAAGGATTTACAATAGTGACACAATAGGAGAAGGAAGGAGGCATTAGAGCCTATCCCCCCTTAATGACAACTTCCTGAACTCCTAACATAGATCGAAGTTTGGAAAACTTCGCTTCTGTAAGAGACTTTGTGAAAATGTCTGCAACTTGATCTTCTGTAGGGAAAAAGAGAACTTCAATAACTTGATCATGAATGAGTTTTTTGATGAAGTGCATGTGTTCAATAACTTGATCATGAATGAGTTTTTTGATGAAGTGCATGTGTATCTCGATGTGTTTTCTACGCTGATGTTGAACTGGGTCTTTGGAGAGCTTGATGGCACTCTGATTGTCACACCAAAGTCTAGTCGGATGCTGGTGCTGGAATCCAAACTCTGAAAGGATCTGTCGAAGCCACAAGGCTTCCTGACTTTCATTTACCGTTGCTCGGTACTCTGCTTCTGCTGAAGAAAGTGCAATAGCTTGTTGTTTCTTATAGGCCCAAGTGACAGGTCCTGAACCAAGGATGAAAACATAACCTGCAGTAGACTTCCAATCATCAGGGTCGTCGACCCAATTTGAATCAGTGAAACCAACCAATAAAGGAGTCCCCCCTGAATTGTAATGTATCCCGAATTGAACTGTACCACATACATAGCGAAGTATCCTTTTAGCTTCTTTCCAATGGCTTTCATGGGGTGTTTGCATATACCGGGAAACAATACCAACAACAAAGGAAATATTAGGACGGGTATTAGTCAAGTATAAGAGGCTACCAACTAACTGACGGTACAGGGTGGCATCAACTTTAGGAGAAGTACAGGTGGCAGTAAGCTTGAATCCAGACTAGAAGGGAGAAGGTGTTGGTTTACAATCATGCATGTGAAAGCGACGAAGAAGTTCACAAGCATACTTAGACTGGGAAATAAAAATTCCTTCATTGGTTTGCAAAACTTGGAGGCCAAGGAAATAGTGCAAAAATCCTAAGTCTGTCATTTCAAATTTATTATTAAGGATGGTTTTCACATGTTTTAAAAGTTTTGAGTCACTACCAGTAAAGATAAGGTCATCAACATAAAGGATAAGGATTATGAGATGGCTTCCTACTTTCTTGGTATAGACATTAGGATCAGAATGGAATCTAAAGAATCCAGTGTCAATAAGAAAGTTTTCCATTTTGGCATACCAAGCTCGGGGAGCTTGCTTAAGACCATAAAGAGATTTCTTAAGGCGACATACAAGGCTAGAGTCATTTTGGACATAACCAAGAGGTTTTTCCATATAGATTTCTTCTTGTAAATCTCCATGCAAGAAGGTGGATTTAACATCCATCTGATGGACCTCCCATTTATGTGAGGCAACAAGGAAAAGAACAAGGAAGATGGAATTCACTTTGGCTACAAAGGAAGAGGTTTCATTATAGTCAATTCCTTCAACTTGGGAAAATCCTATGGAAACTAACCAAGCCTTGTGTCTTTCAACACTTCCATCTGATGCATGCTTAGTTCTGTAGATCCATTTACATTTGATAAGTTTTCTTCCTTTTGGAAGAGGTACAAGATCCCAAGTATCGTTTTCCATTAAAGAACAATACTCTTCATTCATTGTTGTATCCCAATCTGGATGACCTGAAGATTTTACAAATGTCTCTGGATCATGAGTCTTTGAAACTTGACCCAAAAGAGAAGAGGCTCACTGGAAATGTGAACGTGTGCAACACTGATATAAAGGATCACCGACAAGACCACCAACTACTTCTCGTGTTGAATAGACCCATCTAGGAAGCAATGGAACTGGTGCGATTTCAGGTTCAAAGGACTCATCTGGAGGAAGGTGAGCAGACGAGGGTGGATTTTTATCCTCACTATCATCATATGAAGAAGAAACCAGAATAGGATCAGAAGAAGGCACAAATGTTGAATATGGCTCGCAGGCCGAAGAAGGCACAACCATTGAATTAGGCTCGCAGGCCAAGAGATGTTCATCAAATTTAACATCTCTTCTAAGAACAATTTCATTACAATGTGTTTGAATAAGTCTATAACCTTTGAAATCTTCAGAATAGCCAACAAATATACACTTGTCACTTTTAGGCTGCAATGCTTTCCTTTTCTCATCAGGAATGTGAGCCCATTCTATACTTCCAAATACACAGAAGTGACTTACATCTGGTTTAATTTTAGTCCAAGCTTCTTCTGGTGTTATATTTTTAAGATTCTTTGTGGGAGTGCGATTGACTATGTAATTTGCACAGTTGATTGCTTTCGCCCAATACTTTAGACCTAATCCCTTAGATTGGATCATACAATTAGCCATTTCTTTTAATGTTCGTTTCTTTCTCTCAGCAACACCATTTTGTTGTGGTGTATATGGAACAATCTGTTGCATTTGGATGCGCTGTGTAGTGCAGTAACTTGTAAAATTATTGTTCACATATTCGCCTCCATTATCTGTTCTTAACTTTTGAATTTGATGTCCATATTTTTTTTCTACAAGGGCCTTTTTGGCCAAAAACTTGTCAAAAACTTCTCTCTTAAGTTTTAAGAAGTAAACCCAAGTACGTCTGGAAAAATCATCAATGAAATTTAAGAAACACTTGCACCTAGAAAAGGAAGGAGAAGAAAGTGGACCCCACAAATCATTGTGAACAAGATGCAAAGGGCCCAAGGCATGCCAAGGGACACATTTGTCAAAACTGTCCCAATGATGTTTGCTGAGAACACAATCGACACAAACACCATCTTTGCATGAAACAAGAGGAAGACCAGTCACCATCTGTTGATTACACAGTTGTTGCAATGAGAGATAGTTTAGATGACCAAACCACTCATGCCAAAGTTTGATCAAGTCATTGTTATGAGCAACAAAAACTGATAAAAAATATGATGACCCAAAGTTGTCAAACTTGTACAACCTGGTAATGTCATCAGCAATTCCAGTTGCTAGAACATGCTTAGGATATTTTAGATCCTTGATTACAACTTGGTGAGGTGAAAACTCTACGGTTTTACCTTCACCTGAATGAGTGATTTGATAGACTAATAAAGGTTACAAGAAAGACTTGGAACACATAATAGATCATTGAAATGACCATTATCTACTTGAACTGTTCCAGATCCTACAACACTAAGAGATCTATCATCACCAACAAATATTTTCTTGGTGTTACATTCATTTAGAGAAGAAAATATGTCTTTATCCTTAGCCATATGATAAGATGCTCCTGAATCAATAAGCCACTCATTAGAAGAAGAAGTAGAAGTTGTGTTGAAGGAGAAATGAAAAGAGGAAAGTGCATGTCCATGAGAAGAAGAAGAAGAAGTAGAATCAATACTGATGTTGTGCTTCTTCATTGTTGCTTCTAAAGTTGCCATCTTCTTGAAACATTTGGACTCATCATGACCATCTTTATCACAAAAGTTGCAATGTCTACCAGTCTTCTTATTTTTATATTTTTCTCCTTTGTCACCATTAGGAGCTGAAGCTGTCTGAGCGGGTTTGGGACTCTTATATTTCTTTTTTTTGTAGCGATGATGTTTCTTCTTGGGATACTTGGGTTTATCTTTCTGCTAGGCAACTAAGGATTTGTTGGAGGTACCTGCAATGCTAATCACTCCAAGTTGTACAAGATTATCTTCCTCTCTAATCAAAGAAGAACAAAAGGACTCAAGAGTGGGTTTTTGATAAGATTTCCCTAGAGCCTCTCTCATGGCATATAAGGTAGATACAAACACAAAATATGCACTACCTATCTTAGAAAGAATAATATAGATGCAACACTCTTCCTCCATTTTTATCTCACATTCTTCACATAAAATTTTGA
The DNA here is from genome assembly GCA_009831015.1 of Picea engelmannii. Taxonomy (NCBI): domain Eukaryota; kingdom Viridiplantae; phylum Streptophyta; class Pinopsida; order Pinales; family Pinaceae; genus Picea; species Picea engelmannii. The sequence continues at coordinate 16,128 of ML798981.1, forward strand.
GTGTTTTAAACTTAGATAGATAGTCTCCAAGGCAAGAAAAATCGCTTGGACTCAAGTTCAATACTTGATTTTCTAAATGTTGTGCTTGAATAATATTGAGTTTACCAAACACAGGTTCAGTCTTTTCCCAAGCTTCTTCAATGTCATCAATTTCTTTAAGGTGGAACCTTAAATCAAGAGAGATGGACATTCCGATTAGTCCACGTGCTTCATCACTCCTATTAGCCCATTTGGATTTCTTATCATCATCAGTGGGTGATTTTTCCTTTTCCAAGGTAATCCGGTACAAGCCTTTACTTCTTAAAAAATCTTCCATATGAGATTTCCATTGGAAGTAGTTGGTGTTGGTAAACAAGAAATTACTTGTAGAAGACATATTAAATATGCATATAATATGGATTTAAAAACTGAAATTGATGATCTGGATGGAAAGAGCTCGAAAATTTATGTGGTTTTAGAAAAAAACGGCACTGAAAATGGATTTTGTATGTGAGAGTTATGCCCTTTTTAAAAAAAGGCATAAATGGTAACCAAATGACCACATGATAGTGTAAGTTGCTTTATGAAGTGACCCACTTTTATGAAGAGAAGTGGGGATCACTTTTACAATGAAGTTACTTTATAACATAAAACATGCATGCAAAATAAATAACTCTAAAATAAAATATTAAAGATACTTATAGTGATTGTTGTTGTTTTTGTTGAAGACGACCTTGGAGAGCGTGCTAAAAAAAACTCTTTTCACATAAGAAAATAATTTCGCTTCTCGATGACAATAAGGGTTAGATCTCAGTTAGCTTACCCAAAAGATGCACCTTTTCCTATCTGTTTCTTATTTTCTAAGATTTTATAGGGCGTGGGACAAAGAGAATAAATAGATTTAAAAGAGTAGAAACTTGGAAATAAATAATACAAAACCAAATTACTACTCTGCAAAAATTTTAAAAAATGTGTATTCAAGATTTATACCTTTGGATCTGACTATAATGGTCGTATCTTGGGAAAATGGAAACCTTTTCAAGTGAAATGAAATTTTTTCCTAAATGAAACGAGTGCTCCAGACGCAATGGAACATTCCTCTCATCCCTTAAATATATGGAAATGATAGAAAATGGAGATGAGGCAACTCGGCTTCACGATCTCAATCTACAACAGGAGCGGGTCTTCAAACAGGCTCTGATACCATGTTCGACAACACAGGTGTTCCAACAGAAGACAAAAAACTTCAGTAACCTCTCACATAACCAGATCAAATATCAACACACCGATGTTTTCACATGGTAAAACCCCTATGGGGAAACATCCATGGCCCCAACCAACACGACCACATGGAGCAGTTTATTAATGCAAAAGAAAAATATTATAGAGAGATTTTACAAGAGAGTTTCTCACAATCAATCATCGGAAAATGACCCTCCATTCTCTTTAAATAGATATCATGGACCAATCGGGTGTTAAGACATAGATCAATGGATGTTAAGATCAAGGAGAGTATGAACCATCAGATCACTCTATGTCGGGAACATATCGTGACTGTCAGATTTCCTAAATACAAATGCATACTAATGTATACTAAATAAACACACTAGGAAACACACTTTTACCTAATGACACATTAGACCAAGTAGATATTAACTAACTCCTAAGTGTCTAAATATCCTAACACCTTTCCATCAAGATTTTCTACTAATACACCTCCCCAAACCTTACTGGAAGCATTGTTCTCAATAATGTAAGTTCTATATTTAGTAGGACGTGATAATGAAGGAAGATTCTTTACCTTGGATTAGATCCAAGTTCGGACTACCTCTGTAATAGTTGAGTCCCATGGTGGAGTGGTGTTAGGGACCTAACCTCCCTAACCCATCACATAGGTAGAATAATATATTTCCATGTAATAAAGACCAATATTAATAAGACCTAGCAATAAGGAAGAAAAATTCAAATGTGAGAAGACCTAATAGAATCTTTCACCTCTAGAAGGATCTTCCTCTAGATTGCTCTTTTGGATAGATATATTTAGTATAAATAGGATTAGAGGGTATGAGGAGTTTTTCCTTTAGAATTATTATAATAGAGCGCTGCTCTGTTGGAGGTTTCCCCCTCGAAGAGGCAAGTGAACATTGTTTCCTATCAATAAAGGTATTATTTGGTGTTGTAGTTTTATCTATTGTGTTGTTCCGCTATTATTCTCTGCAATATTTATGTTTCATGGTATTATAATAGATCATGTACCTTACAAGTGGTATTAGAGCACTTTCCTTGGTAGAAAATTGTGGGTTATTTGTTTTCAAGGTAGAGACATATTTCGACGTCTGAAAGATACAGAGATCTATCGTTACATGCATAAACCCATGGTCGGGGAGTAATACACACAAGAAATACAAGTGTTACTTAAGAGCACATTTGTTGGCCGCCCTTGTAACCCCTGTTGGTACCCCTTTGGGTGGTAGCGCATTAGAAAACACCTGTATATGGATCAACCTAGATCTCCTAAATCCCTCCATAGATAAGTCGATCGGTCACCTGAATGCTATAGTGTCATCGAGAACAACACTTGGGAAGATACTCTCTAGTACCTGGGTAGTCGGGTAGTATGGCTAAGGGCACGGTCTAGTCTCCTTAGTTGGTTCCCTGAGATATTGGGTTGAGTACTACTGTTGGACCCCGCACGTATATCAGAGAGCTATAGCACATGAAAAACCCTTGTTCGTAGATACCCTGCATACCCTAACCCCAGGGATGGAAATAGAAACAGAACAAACAAGATCTATTGTCGCGCAACTGTGCCTCCTGCATTTGGATTGCAAAATTACTACACATTTCTATCTATTAAGAATTTGGGCATTTCAACACTACAATATTCTTCAGATCGAAGTATAACCATTTGAGCCCTATCTCGTTGGATTCCTCTCTTCGCCCTTATCGCAGTCATACCTATCATTTTTCATCAAATTTGTTTTCCGTGGGCCCGCCACCCTTATTAGGACTTACCCCATTGGATTCCCCTCATCGACCTAATCGTCATGATACCCTTCACCCATAACCCATTTTCTGTGTGCTTCCCCCTGTCCCTTTTCATTTTCCCTCTTCATCATGGCCCACACCTATAGCCAAGACTTGGAAGCTTTCTTCAATTTCTTGTCCTCTACTTTCACTGAGACCCAATAGGAAGTGAGGAAGATGAGTGACAATATTTCCACCATAAATAAAAGCATGCATTCCTCCATAGACACAAAAATGGAAACCTTTCAAATATGACCTCACTAACCAGCTTGCATCCTTCATTGACATGATCTACGCCAAGCTGGATATCCCTGCAGATCTTCCCTTATTTGACCCACCTTTGCACTTCGAAGGTGAAACTTCCTCTAATTCCCAGAATTTTTAGCCCCATCACTTTCAACATGATCTACACCTTCAGTGTGTCGATGTGAACAAATTTGATGGCTCAGATCCCACTGGCTAGGTAACTCAAATGGAACATGATTTCTCTTTGTATGGCATTACATATGAGTTGGCCAAACTCTAGTATGGTGTTCTCCATCTAGATCAAGAATGTTGGAAATGGTGGCAATGGAGAAAAAATGCCCGCCAAGGGTATGTGGCTTGGACACAATTTGTGCTAGATATTTATGAACTCTTTGACACTAACACCAACCATAAAGTTGAAACAATCCGGCACAATGGAAGACTTTATAGCTGATTTTGAGCAATTGGATTTCCATATAGAGGGCATGTCTGATGCTTTTTTCTGAGAATGTTTTATCAGTGGCCTCAAGGATGAGATTTGTTCCCATGTCCTCATGGCTCAGCCTCAGTGTTGGGTTGAAGCTACTAAAAGAGATAAGGAAGCAAAATAGGTTGTCTCTTCTCAAACCTAAAAACCCTCCTTTGGTCCTTGCCCTAAAATAGTCACTCCCATTCCTCCTTCTACTCCACTAAAGATCGAAAAAATGACTAGGGAAGAAATGGTTGAATGCCAACTCAAAGGCCTTTGTTATAAATGTGATGACAATATTTTCTTGGGCACAAGTGTAAGGAAGAAAATATTTTTATTGCCATATCCGAGGATTTTTTGGAAGATGATGTTGAGGCCCCTCGTGGTCGAGTCACCTGAACACACTGACATGAATCCAACCTCCCAAAGTTGAACCAGTCATTTATCTGAATGTTTTCATTGGATTGTCTACTTACCAAACCCTCAAGCTAAGTGGTTACATTAAGCATCAGAATTTCATCATCCTTATTGACAGTGGAAGCACCCATAATTTTATTCATCGCCACATTTCCCAAGAAACTAATTTCTATATCCGTGCAGTCAATAATTTTCAAATCATGATTTCCAATGGTGGGTCCATGAAATGTCGGGGGCGTTTTGAAAATGTGCGTCTCCAAATTGGTTAGTACCACATGAAATCTCATATGTTTTCTATCGACATGGGCAGTTGTGACATTGTGTTGGGTGTCGAATGGCTAAGGATTATGGGTCCCATTCTCATGAATTTTAAGGAATTAACCATGCAATTCAACTGGGAGAGCCAACAATATAAGTTCCAAAGCATCACCACCAATTCCATGGATATCATCAGTTCCCATCATATGGAAAAGATCCTCAAAAAAGGTCATTCTGGAATTATTGCACAACTCCATTCCATTCACACCATTGAGACACCCTCTGTGCCGCAGGACCTCCAATCCATCCTTTCCAAACATCAAGTTTCTTTTTCCACTCCCTAGGGAATTCCTCCTTTCCATGGTGTTCATGATCATTCCATTCCCCTTGTTCCCAATAAACTTCCTCCCAATGTTTGTCCCTATCGTCATCCATTTCCCAAGAAAAATGAAATTGAGAAAATTGTTCAAGAATTTCTCACCGCAGGTGTTATCCGTCCTAGTACAATCCCCTACTCTTCTCCTATGGTCATGGTCCTTAAAAAAGAAGGCTCTTGGAACATGTTTCCTGACTTCCATGCCCTCAACAAACTCACCATCAAAGACAAATTTCCCATTCCTTCCATTGATTACCTCTTGGATGAATTGAGTAGTGCCCAGTTCTTTACTAAACTTCATCTTCGTTTCTGGCTACCACTAGATACGTATGAATGAGGCCGACATTCATAAGAATGAATTTCGAACTCATGAGGGCCACTATGATTTTTTGGTCATTCCCTTTGGTTTTTTTAATGATCCCCTCACTTTCCAAAGCCTCATGAATAATGTCTTTTGTCCTTTTCTCCGTCATTTTGTATTAGTTTTCTTTGATGATATCCTCATCTATAGTAAAACCTAGATAACCCATCTTGCTCATGTGGATCAAATTCTACATCTACTCTCTCAACACCAACTTTTACTCAAACAATCTAAATGTGTTTTTGGAGCCTCGAAAGTTGAGTACTTGGGTCATATTGTTGGCAAGGAAAAACCTGTCAAGGTCGATCCTAAGAAGATTGAAGCTATCCAGGATTGGCCTCGCCAAAATACTCTCAAAATCTTGTTTGGATTTCTAGGTTTAATAGGCTATTATCGCAAGTTTGTTAATAATTATGGAAATATTGTGGCACCTTTCACTGCTCTCCTTAAAAAAATTATTTCATTTGGACTCCCACAGATGACCAGGCCTTTCAAGCCTTCAAGGTGGCCATGTGAACCACTCCAATCCTAGCCCTTCCTGATTTCACAAATACCTTTATCCTGGAAAATGATGCTTCCAGGAGAGGAATTGGAGCAGCCCTTATGCAAGATGGTCGACCTTTGGCCTTTACCAACAAACAACTGTCAGAGTGACATTTGGGCCAATCAATATATGAAAAGGAAATGTTGGATATTCTACATGCAGTGGATCTCTAGCACCCTTATCTATTGGGGCAATGATTCCAAATTAAGATAGATCATCAAAGCCACAAGTATTTTCTGGAGCAACGCCCTTCCTCCCTGGAGCAACAAAAATGGGTGACTGAGCTCTTTGGATATGATTATGAGATCCTTTACAAGAAAGGAAAAGACAATGTGGTTGATGATGCACTTTCAAGAAAAGATGAATATGAAGGGTCCCTTTTTTCCCTCTCATTCATTGTACCAGATTGGCTCCAAGTTGCTCGCCATGAATGGCTACAAGATCCCAAAATTTCACATCTGATACAACAATTGCAAGCCAATTCTCCAATTTCCCCAGGGTACTCTTGTCACAATGATGAGCTTTGATACAAATGACTTTTTTATTTAAGTAAATAGTCACAAATTAAATCCATGGTACTTTATGAGCTTCATGCTACACCCACAGCTGGGCACTCAGGGTTTACCAAAACCTATGACTGGGTCAAACGTTCTTTTTTATGGGATGGTATGAAACATGAAGTTCACAATTTTGTGGCAGAATGTGATGTTTGTCAATGCAACAAGGGTGAAATAATCAAATCTCCTGGTACACTACAACTACTTCCGATTCCACTTGTTATTTAGAGGGATATCTCTATGGATTTTATTATGGGGTTACCTAAATCGTGCAATAAGTTAGTCATCATGGTGGTTGTTGATCGTCTTTCCAAGTATGCTCATTTTTTTGGTCTTCAACACCCATTTACCACCTCCACCGTGGTTCAACTTTTCATGGATCAGGTCTTGAAGCTTCATGGCATGCCTCATTCTGTTGTTTCTGATCGAGATCCCACTTTCACCAACAATTTTTGGCAAGAACTGTTCAGGCTATAGGGCACCCAATTGAATCTCAACACAACTTATTATCTCCATACTGATGGTTAAACTGATGTTGTCAACAAGTGTTTGGAAAAATATTTGAGGTGTTTTTCATCGGAAAGGAAAAAATAGTGGGCTCAATGGTTACCACTAGCTTAATGGTAGTACAACAATTTTTACCATACAACTACCCGCATGACTCATTTTGAAGCAATATATTGACAAAATCCACCTTCAATTCTCTCATACATTATAGGTGTCTTGAAGGTCGAAAACTTTTACCAAACACTTATAGTTTGAGAGGATATTCTCTGTACCCTCAAAGATAATTTGGTCATGGCCCAGGATCACATGAAGAACATGCAGATCAAGGTCGCTCTGAATTTCAATTTGTTGAAGGAGACCAGGTGTTTCTTAGACTGCAACCTTATAAGAAAATTTCACTCAAGTCTAACCATTGTCAGAAACTGGCGCCCAAATTTTAACGTCCTTATACCGTTCTCAAGCATGTGGGAAAGGTAGCCTATTAGCTAGGTTTTCCCAGTCATTCTAAGATCCATCCTATTTTTTATGTCTCCTCCTTAAATAAGGTGATTGGAACTAAGTTCCAAACTCAAATCAACCTTCCCGAGTTGGATGAAGAAGGCTCCATCTGGTTGCATGCACAAACAGTTTTGGACAAGTGTGAGCGTCATCTATGTCAACGCAACATCACAAAAGTGTTAGTCCAGTGGAAATATACAACTCCAGGAAATTCCACTTGGGAACCAACTACCATTCTGCAACAATTTACTCATCTCAAGCCTTGAGGACAAGGCTATATTTAAAGGGGAGGACATCTTAGGGACCTAACCTCCCTAACCCCTCACGTAGGTATAATAATATATTTCCATGTAATAAATGCCAATATTAATAAGGCCTAGAAATAAGGAAGAATAAGTCAAATGTAAGAAGACCTAATAGAATCTTACTCTTCTAGAAGGATATTCCTCTAGATTGTTCTTTTGGATAGATAGATTTAGTATAAATAGGAGTAGAGGGTATGATAAGTTTTTCCTTTTGAATTATTGTAATAGAGTGTTGCTCTGATGGAGGTTCCCCCCTCGAAGAGGCAAGTGAACATTGTTTCCTATCAATAAATGTATTATTTGGTGTTGTGGTTTCATCTATTGTGTTGTTCCACTATTATTCTCTGCAATATTTATGTTTCATGCTATTATAATAGATCATGTTCCTTACAAGTGGACTTATTTAGGTGATGTTGTAGGATAAATATATCATCTTCCCATCCTTTGTAAAAGGCCCAACATAATTTAAACTCCCTAATAATATGTGTACCTGTGTTTTGTCAGTAATGACATCAGGGAATTTATAAAAGCTCTTCAGAATGTTCTCTTGCAGTAGCACTTTTCCTTTACTTATTTTAACCCACCAAATTCTATCTAGTTTTTTCCTATCTCTGTTTTTTAGGTAGATAGAACCAATCCATATTGGAATACTATCTCATAAAACTTATGAATATGCTTGAGGTTCTCTTGGATGTTCTTGGAGAAAACCAGGTTTTCATCTGTGTATATAATAAGCCAAGAGTGTTCTTGTAATATCCCCAGTTATAACCCCCACAATTATAATGTAATTATGGAAACATTAATTAGGCTAGTGAGTCAATATGTTTGACTAGAATATCTGTTAAGGTCCTAACCCACACATAGGTAGATCAATGTATTCGGATGTAATAAAGGTCAATATTAATAAGACATTTCAATAAAATAGAATAAGGCGGGTGTAAGAAGACCTAATAGAAGCTTCTGCTTCTAGAAGGATCTTCCTCTAGATGCTTCTCTTAATAGACACATTTAGTATAAAAAAGGGTCGAGGGTATGAAAACCCTAGCTTGGAGATTATTGTAACAGAGCGCTGCTCAAATGGGGGTTGCCCCCTCGAAGAGGCCTGTGAACCTTGCTATCTGAATCAAAGTGCTATTTCTGTTGCTATTTCATATATCATTTCTGTGTATTGTGAATATTATGCTGGATATTTTACTGTCATTCTGTTATTTCTAGCATTTCATTTCTGTTCTGCATATTTTATATATCTGGTATCTTGCAAGTGGTATCAGAGCACTTTCCTTGGCATAAATTGTGGGTATTTTTATTTTTTTTCAGGGTAGAGACGTATTCTGGCATCTTTAAGCCACAGAGATCTGTTGTTACGCGCATAAACCCGCGGTTGAGGGATTCATACATGCAGGAAATACAAGTGGTTCTTAAGTGCACATCTGTTGGCCACCCTTGTAACCCTTGTTGGTACCCCTTCGAGTGGTAGCGCATCAGACAACACCTATGTACGGATAGGCCTAGATTTCCTGAAGCCCTCTTTAGATAAACCTATCGGCCGCTGGACTGCTATAGTGTCACCGAGAACAACACTCGGGAAGATACTCTCTAGTACCTGGGTAGTCGGGTAGTACGGATAAGGGTATGGTCTATCCTCCTTAGTTAGTGCCCTGAGATATTGGGCTGAGTACTACTGTTGGACCCCACACGTATATCAAAGAGCTATAGCACAGGGCAAACCCTTGTCTGTAGAACCCTTGAATACCTAACCCTTGGGGAACATAAACAACAACATAAACAAATTAAACCAGTGAGATCTATTGACGCGCATCTGTGTTGGCGTTGCTAAGTAAATACTCTCTGGTTCAGAATTTGGGGATTTCAGCACTGCAGCATTCTTCAGACCAAAGTATAACCCTGCAGCTGTAAAAAAAAAAAAAAAGTCTGGAAAATTGTTCACCCTTATTTGAGACCTATTCCATTAGACTCATCTCTTCCCCCTTGTCACAATCATCCATATCATTTTTTGGCAAAAATTTATGACCCTGCCCGCTCCCAATTTTTCACCATTATTTGAGACCTATTCCATTAGACTCATCTCTTCCCCCTTGTCATAGTCATCCATATCATTTTTCTGCAAAAATTTCTAACCCCGCCTGCTCCCTTTCCAGTTCACCCATCATCATGGCCCATACCCATAGCCAAGAACTAGATTCTCGAATCAACACCTTGGAATCTGGTTTCCTTAAGACCCAACAAGAAGTACAACAACTCAGTGCTACTCTTGCCTCCCGTGATGCCTCCATAAATGCCTCCATAAATGCATCCGTCAATGTAGCCGTGCAGTCCGCAATGGCGGAAGTCAAAAACGAACTTGAATCTGTCTTTGTATCACTCTGCACCAAACTCAAACTCCCTCTCGATGAC
>ML798981.1:26186-38846 GCA_009831015.1 Picea engelmannii
GCTTCTCTTAATAGACACATTTAGTATAAATAAGGGTCGAGGGTATGAAAACCCTAGTTTGGAGATTATTGTAACAGAGCGCTGCTCGACTGGAGGTTGCCCCCTCGAAGAGGCCTGTGAACATTGCTATCTGAATCAAAGTGCTATTTTTGTTGCTATTTTGTATATCATTTATGTGTATTGTGAAGATTATGCTGGATATTTTACTGTCATTATGTCATTTCTAGCATTTCATTTCTGTTCTGCATATTTTATATATCTGGTATCTTGCAATATCCCATATGAATTGGTAGGCCCAAGGGCTAATCTATGTCAAATGTACATTAAAATTATTAATAAAAATTGTTATCACTAGCTACAGTACGAGCGGGACTGTAACAACGGGGGGATATGATTCCACAAGAGAGGGGGCTAAAGAGGGGTCCAGGGGGTTACCCATTCCTAATAATTCATCCATTTCATTATAATGTTTATTTCCTTAGAAATATTAAAGATTTATTAAAGTGATGTAAGAGTGGTAGGTGGGAAAGGTCAACCTACCCAATTTATGATATCATGGGACAAGTACAACCACATTTTGGAAAACGTGCTAGTCAAGATTGCATGAGAAGAAAATGAAAGTTGATTTCATTATTGGTCATTTTTTCTTATTGGTTTGGAGGAGCAAGACGAGGGTTGAATGCTAGAAAAAGAGAACCAACCATATTATTGTTACAGAATATTTCTCCTATGGACTGGTGAAATATCCCTTGGATATTTTCCAAGACAAGAAAAAAAACAAATGGACTCTAGAATTCCTTTAGATCTATTCTTTATGTATATAGGAAGAGAATATAGAAGACAAAAGTGTGACTTACTCCTTTTTGACGATTTACCTCACTTATATTCAATCTTTGTTCTTGTTGTCCAAGCTTCTATCACGATGAATAAAGTCTACAAGGAACAAAACAACACCTTCTACTCCTACAATAAATCATTAGACAAGAGAAGATATATATATATATATATATATATATATATATATATATATATATATATATTAATGGAGAAACATGGTGAAGTACTTACAAACCAAGGTTGACATAACAACAGATCCTCCAAGTTCTCGAGTCCAACCCTTGCATGAATGTATCAAGATCATAATGATGATGCTTTGATGGATTCCTTCCTCCAAGATCAAAGGTTTGACACTCTGAAATATTTTTTCCCCCCTTCACCTTGGAATGCACTCATTATATAGGAGTTGGGTGTTGAACCACCAAGAAGTATTTTAGGAAATGTTTGAGTATTTAGCTCCATAAGTTTGGATTGAGTTTACCTAAGATGGATCCATGAGATATGATTTGAATCCTTGAATTCATATTCTCAGAACTAACCCTTAGAATAACGTGGGATAGCCATAACTCCCTCTAACCACTTCAACACTCCCCCATTACTGAGCACAAAACATTTTCAATGCTCCCTATACATGTGAAAGGGAGCATTGATAAGATTTCAACTCTCCCTATACATGGGCATGGGAGCATTGACCTTAAAAAAGGGTCAAAATCCTAAGCTAAAAGGAATCATTTCTACCTTCTCATGAAATATTATTCCATGGTGTCAAAGATGTGACACTTAATAAAGTGCATGTGACACTTAGTAAGGTGCATGAGACACTTGATAAAGTGCATGCGACACTTAGTAAGCTGCATATGACACTTACAACACTTAAGTGTGAAATGGTGGTGTGACATTTTGGTGTGCAATAGATGCCCCCTAAAGTGTGAGGTCATAGGAGAAAATGATGGCCAAAACACTTTACAAAATATTAATGTAGGGGTGATGAATTAGGAGATCCTGTCTGAAGCTTCAAATAAACATCAAACAATACAAATGTATCATCCCCGAGGAAAGAATACCTATGCTTCGGGTAAACTGACTCAAAGCATGGTCACCGACCAATACACTGTGGATCCATGAAAGTACTGACTAAGGATATGGCCACCGGAGACACAATGTGGATCCATACCTCCATGACATGATTTTAGCCATGAAACAATACACAATGGAGCTATGATATGAAAAAAACATAGCCACAGACCAATATAAAGTGGATCTATTGGAAAACATACACATCAGTGAGATTTCCAATATGGTGGTTATATTGGAATCTTCCACATATTCAAATGATATCCATCACATCTTGGGTAAAGAACATAATCAAGAGAGCACTCAACCCAGGGTCTTCATCCTGATCTTGAAATAGTATGATTCTAGACATGTGAATAGATAACTTTATGTCGAACATGGTAGAAGCCACTTGATTATCGATCATCAATGTATACCGTTAACAATTGCAAGGGAAATCACCTATGATGACAATGAATCCCAAGGTACCCTAGTACATTCCAATAAATGTGAACAAATGAGTTGAGGTCAAACATTCATTGAATCATTCGATCATAGGTCAATGATGTAAACCTATTTTCAAAGGTGAGGAGACCTTCCAGTGAGGCATGCAACTTCCAAGGTATTAACTGGTTTATAATTCTAATTCTTGGGTAATGTGTTGAAGTCAACAGGAACATACTCGTACAAGGAGGGACATGATGTTTCCCCCATCATCGACCCAAAAAAAACATAGGAAAGTGATGTAAGATGATAGATTAAATGAGTGTGGACTGAAATGAGGATGAAATATGGTAATACTGCAAAGTGATTGGTTCGAAGTGAAACTTCCCTTGAACATTGTGAGGCACGACAAGTGACTTGGAAGAATTGACTCAACTCAAAGATAGACCAAAACATAGTGTGACGATCACCAAGGAACTCTTCGGGTGAGCCAAAGGAGTACGAGGACTCACAGGATCAGTATGACTCATAGAAATGAATATTACCCAACTGTAAGATGAGACACAAATAGGTGCCATGTTCAAGGGAGACAACAAATAGTTGTCATAATTCTTTCCAAAACTTGACCCACTTCCTTCAATTCCCCCCCCACCATGATTGGCAGGTACCTATTTTTTTTAATGAGCTTGAGGAGGATAACATATGATCAATATAGCTCATCTTCGATGAGTCCCTCATCATATGTTTAACAAACCCGAAGAAGGAGGGGTTCAGTCACGTATGGGTCCTTCAATGCATGTTTTACGAGTCCAAAGAAGGAAACCACGATGGTATTTTCATGGTCATAGAGTCTGGAAATATATTAACGATGACTCCATGGATGTTATTTGTCGTAAAATTAGCTCCCAAATCACGAAAAATTGTAAAACAATACAAGGGAGAAATCTTCTAGTCATGATTGAATAGAGTATACATTTTTCGTAGTTAGTCTTATGAGGCTGAAAAAGGGGTAAACTACCACTCGAAATATGACTCTTCATGATTTAACGAGCTTAAAGGATGAAAAAGTATGCTCATAGTCCACTTCATTTTTTAATGCGCTTCAAACAAAGAATGAAACTGTGCTCGAAGTTGGTTTCATTTTTGACAAGCTTGAAAATGAGACTAAACTATTCTCAGTGTAATACCCATGAACGAGCCTCTTCACAACATGATTTCTAGAGATTGGTACATTGATCGATCCTATTGGCGTGTTTTTTCCCAACATGGTGTTGAAAGGTTGGTACTTTTCCCCTAGCATCATCATAAGAAGTTGGCGGTTTAACTTCAATATGATGTCTAGAGGCTGGAGACATGGCCCCCAAGCTTCGACTCATTTGTTGACTCTTCTTCTTCACTCACTTAGACTCTTGGTTACTAATAGGGATAGGTTCACTAGAGAGAGAGAGGAAGAAAGAGGATCAATTGATATCGACAGGGGAAGGGAAGTTTTAGGTACTAGATCTTGTGGAAGACAAGACTCTTTTATACTAAGTGACATTATGTCACCTAATGTTTCAATGGAAAATGGGATAGGCTTTACCCAAGGATTGAAATATTCATAGGATCGTTTCACCATATATGTAATCATATTTAACGTGGCAACCTCATGTGGGGGATCAAGGGGAGGTAAGGGAAAAAATATCATGAGCGAGGAATCCTTGAGGAGACCTACCCCAACACTTTTGTACTTAAGATCAGACTGTCCCAGGAAATGGATATTATTTGCTGCAGAACTATTGAGATCTCATGTGCAATAATCAAATTGGTCAACAGTCACAATTTTCCCTTGATGGGGAAATTGAAAAATGTGAAAGACTGAAGAAGCGACGATAGCCATCGCATAGAACCAATTGCGACCAAGCAACAAATTATAATCCAGTGGTGCATCAACCACTTCAATTTCAATAGAAATGGTTTTTCCCTTTAATCCAACAACAAAATATTTCAAGATTCTATAAGGCTGGAAACCACATCCATCAAACACTTTAAGGGTGGTAGGATACTGGTGAAGTTCAGGAGAAACAATGGCTCTCCAACAGGCCAAATACATGACACATGTGGAAGCTCCTTCATCCAAAAAAGTGCAATGTATGTTCTTCCCATGAACCATAGCTTGAATTTGGAATGCCAAGTGGTGGGAGAGCCTTGGTTTAAAATAGTACAGATTAAAAAAAATCATACTTGATGCCTTTGGATCCATATCTCCAATGAATGATAATAGAGTTCTACATTGACATGGAAAGTTTTTTATAACTTCAAACATCGACATAGCATAAGGTGCTTGCACCAAATCGTCAATAATGTTGTAGTTTTGAGCAGTGCGGGCACTTGGATTGAAAATTGACTTTCGAATTATGCCCTTGGGAAGGCACAAAACTGAGTCAGCGACATGCCTCTCGATCTGCAGAGGGGTGGAGGATGGAGGAGGAATGGAAGTGGAGGGCTTATCAGTAGCACCTCCATTGACATGATTTTTTGGAGGAGTGTCATAAGTCTTAGCTCTGGTCATTAGAATAATTATCTCCTTACACTTAAAAACCTGAGTGGTTCTTGAGGAAGCATCCCCATGGTGGGAATGACCCATGTTTCCCCCTTGAGGAGGGGTAGTATTTTGTGTAACCGTTTGTTTTTTTTGAGTTGGGAAAGGTTCAATTAACACTATGGGTTGAGAGGTACCCTTCATAAATTTAGTGACTTTCTCACAATGAGGACAATCTTTCATGTAGAGGTCCTCCGTAAAAATCATGCACGGAAGCTTATCTTTCATTTTCGATTTGGTATCAACAGTTTTTGTACTCTCCTCTTGGTTAGAATATTTCTTGTATTTACCCTTGTTTTAATTCTTACCTCCAGGTTTCTGATATGAAGTGGAATGTACTGCATTCACCTTGGAGGTTTAAATAGGAGAGGAAGCATTTTTGGTGTGGGTAATAGAACCCACCATGCCATCGGCATGTGTTTTCAGAACAGGTCTTGACAGATCATTCGATGAGCGAGGAGAATGAGGGATAAGATCTTAAAGTGTTCCAGACTAGGTATATACCAAGTCCAAATATTGAGCACGATTGATGGCTTGCTTCTTAGTGACAACACCTCCCATGGAGACATCTCTAGCAATGGGTGGAAAAAGTGACTTGGTAAACCAATTTTCCAAGAGTTGGTCTATAATAGTGACTTTAATCAACCATCGTCTCCACCTCCATTCATGTATGATCATTATGTGAGTGGAGGTGGATTTATTAAGCGAAGTTAAAATATCTATACCAGTTTCATACCGAATTGATAGTTGGAAATGTATCAAAAAGGCCATAGCTAAAGAGTTGAAGTCACTAAAGGAATTTTGTGGCAGTTTAATATACCATTTTGTTGCCACTCCTATGAGGGTTCACTGGAAAATTCGTAAACAAATGGAATCATCCATCAAAGAGTTCAAACAATACCAAAGATGGAAGGTCATTACATGGTTATTAGGGTCTTCTCTGGGTCTCCCGTCTAATTTTGGGACATCAGAAGGTGGTTCGACAGGGATTGGAGGCCAACATGGGGCATGCAGTATGGGATCATTAGTCAAATGAAACAGATCAAGAAGATATAATGTAGCCAATAATGGAAGTTGGCGTTTAACCTGTGGATACTGGTAGTAACCATGTGACATAGGAACACTAGTAGGACCATATACAATTTGCGATGGGATGGAAAAACAAGATGGTCCTCCCATGTATTGTGGCTTATTAGATGGTCCTCCTATGTATTGTGGCTGACCTGAGGGTCCCTTCATGCACTGCAGTTGACCTGATGGTCCCCCCATGTACTACAGTTGACCTAACAGTCACCCCATGTACTTTGGTTGACCTGATCATCATCCCATGTAATGTGGTTGACCCAATGGACTTCCCATATACTATGTTTGAGAGGCTTGTTGTGTTGGAATCATGGGTTTCACATATTGATTGGGAAAATTTCCTTAATGAGGAATGCCCGTCGGATTAGGTTGACCCCATAAAGGATTTTAAACTCCTGGATATGGTTGTCTAAGATACAAGCCAATAGTAGTGGGAATGGAAGGAACTGCATGAGTGGATTTCCCCTAGGTTTTTTGTTGTTTCCCCTAGGTAGGCGTTTCCTCATAGTTGAGGGTTTCCCCCCAGCAGAAGGTTACCCTCTAGTTGAAGATTGACCTCCATTAAAGGGTATAGAATAAATCCCTGTTTGTAAAGTTGGAGATGTGGGTTGAGAATCTTGTGTAATTGTGGTTGTATGAACAATATGACCGTTGACCATTTGACTGATGGGACGACCAAGCAAAGAACCTAGTGTGTGCATATGTGGGATTATTAAAGTAGGAATATTACCTGACCTATGTGTGGAGAGAGATGTACTCGTAAGTGGTTGTGTCAGAGTAAATTGGTTCATGGATGTTCCCAGTAAAGAAGAAGCACTAGTAGTAGTGACTTTTGCTAGTGCGACTATCTCTGGGTCCATTGGGGGAATCAATATTCCATCTGTGTAATTAGAATATAAACTATTGGCTGAATTGGTTGGTAAACGATAAGAAGAATAAGAATCAAGAAATCTCTTGGATGGTTGTTCAACAAGTAGTGGGCCAAACAGATTAGTTAAAGGGGGATTTTCATAAGGTACAACATCTTCTACGAAGGTTGTGACTAGTTCTTCTATGTTTTGGTCACTTCCACGAGCTACGCTCTCAGTTTTAGAAGTTTGTTCTTCGACCATTCCTTCATTAGAAGAGTCTTGTTGAGGTTCCTGAACATCAATATCCAAACCTTGCATTCTATGAGATCTTCAAATCCCTTGATTGACCATGGTGAAAGTAAAATAAAAATCCTTAAGGCCAACTAAAAACTCTAAAAGAACACACCCCTGAAAAATATCTACACGCAATCAACCAAAAAAACATGTAAAAGGATCTTCTGAAGACGGGATATCAAGTCATCAATGAATATATGAGAAGCAGTTACCCTGACCTCCATGTAACATCCATTCTTAGTGAAAGAAAACTTTGCTTCATGGGATCACCCTCCTATTAGCACTGAGATTCACCCTCATATTGAAGGAGGATAAGCCCAGTACCCATCAATTTTTTTGTGGAGGTAGGTTTTATGACTGGAGTTCAAATGGACAAAGCTCAATAAAAGAATGTTTTAACACAAAAACTGGACAATAAATGCATAAGGAAATGAAGTCCTCATTAACTTCAGTCAGTGTTTTAAGGTTGAAGGTGACCAGAAGGAAGACTTAGTGAGAAAGGTGGACAAGTCTGCCACGAGAATCCGACCTTCAAGCAGCTTTATGAATAAAAACTCAGGCACAAGAGCACTCTTGAAGTTAAGTTTCAAGCACTGAAATATATCAGAGTAGCATAATAATCAAACCTCCATTATCATGTGACTACGACAACTCATCTGGATCCTCCATGCATGATCATTTGAACATAAGGGGAAGTAAGACAACAAAAGGAAAGTACTGGAACAAGTGACAACAACATAATAATCAAACCTATATTACAATACAACTAGAACCCTCGTCTGGATCCTCCATGCATGAGTGTTTCAGCGCAGTTTAAACAAGAAGATGAAAGAAGATGAATTTTATTGATGCGAAAGTCTCAAGTTTTATACATAACCAGATAACAACTCTGGTATCAAAATATTTCAAAATAGGGAGTTCTTCTCACCCATTCGACCATAAAAAAAATTGAACGGATCTATTTATAATCAGATCAGTTCACAATTGCCAGGAGTGTGATCTGGCCATTTAATTCAAAGCCTTTCGTCTGCGCTTCTTTTTGTCAGACTGTGCATTTTTCCTCTTGTCAGACACAAGCTCAGGTTAGTAAGGGCCTGTAAGAAGAAACCATCCATCGTGGTACCTCGGGTTGACAACTCTGTCTCCTCGGCCATATCTTTTCTACTTTCTATTTATGGATTGAGCTGAGGTTTCAGCTACCGGTCATTTTTCATTAACTGAATCTCCCTCTAGATTGGAGCATGGCTAGACGACTAACGAGCGACTACTTGTCGCTGTTGGATAAGACATCATATGTGCACGTGATTTTAGGGCTGCGAGGAGCTGTTTGGGCCCACACTGCTTTTGGTCCTGAAATGCACCGCTTCTTGCCACATAGCCACCCCACAAAACCGTGGTTAGGATTTCGGCCTGCTTAAGGCCTTTTAACACCCAAGAATGGTGAAACCCCTAAATGATTTGAGGCCATTGATCTGAAAGGGATCTGAGATATAGGTGCGCTGGCTATATTAGCACCCCCGCCAAAGCTTTATCCACCTGCCAACTTTGGAATCCTTCCAACTACACTTGGAGATAGCGCTACATCGAACTGCACAAGGGATCTCGACTGCTGCAAACTACACATGTGTTCATAGCTGTTACTCGTGACTATGGGAAACTTTATGTGATAACATTTTGGCTCCACAAGGAATGGAATTCTCCCTACAAGCTTCCAAGAATACACAGTTCCAGTGCCTTAGCCTTTGGGTCATGGAGTTTATTATTCAAACAAAAATAAAAGGAAGTGGTAATTACAATGGCAGAAAGCCAATCATGGCTTAATAAATTTTTTTTTTCAAAAATTTCCCATTGATAGGGCCACCAAAAACTTCAAAATGCTCCAAGCTCTGCAACTTATAGGTGTTATTTGAAAATACTTCAGAAATATTGAAAGGACCAATCCATAAGGCTTCGAATTTACCATGTTTTCCTTTGTCTTGCCTAGGGGCATCCCACTTGAGCACCAAATCCCCCAACTGAAAATATTCCTTGCTTGCCCTCTTGTCAAAGGCTTGTTTTATTTTCTGCTGGTGATCCTATGCTTTATCAAGTAGTTGTTCCCTAGCCTGGTGTACTTCTACCAACCGTTGTATCCTCCTGACCATATCATCAGGTTCTCCTCGATATTCCTGGAGGAATTTTTCCACAGGAAAGACAAGCTAAGTAGGAAAAATAACGTCAAACCCATATACAAGATGAAAAGGGGAAACACCCAATGACCTCTTTGTTGTAACTCTGTCATCCCATAATGCAAATTTCATCTTTGAGTCCCATGTTTTTTTATTGTCTTCTAACAATTTCCTGATGATATTTATGAGGTTCTTGTTAGAGGACTCTATTAAACCATTTCCCTGAGGGTAGTAAGGAGTAGGTTGGATTAATGTAATCCCATACAACTCACAAAACTTGAACAATGGTTCAGCCTTGAAGGAGGCAACATTGTCTGTAACAATCCTGCTTGTACAACCAAATCTAGACATAATATCTTCAAGGAGGATAATGATTACCACGTGGGAGACATTCCTTCTGGGGATGGATTCTATCCATTTGGTGAAATAATCAGTGGCAGTCAAAATAAACTTGTGTTGGCCACTTGAGGCTGGGTGGATCTCTCCAATGAAGTCAAGACCCCACTATTGAAAAGGTCCAGAAACCATTACAGGTTTCAAAGACAAATATTTGAGCTGCTGCTTTCTAGAAAACCTTTGGCATTTGTCACAAGCTCTAATCTTTGCATAAACATCAGTAAAATTGCTAGGCCAAAAATATCTAGCTGGGAGGATCTTATAAGCTGTGTCCCTCTAGAAATGATGTCCTCCACATAAGCTGTCATAAAAATCAGTTATGGCCCTTTGGGCCTCCTGTGGGTCTAGACATATCAATATAAATCCTAGAGGATCCTTCCAATACAAAACCTGATGAATGAGACAATATTTGATTGCTTTGAGTTTCAAATCTCTCACCTTGTTCTTGTCCAAGACATTAGGAGGTCACAACTTCTACAAAAAATATATGATGTCTTTATACCAAGTGAATTCTGCCAAGTTGAGGCTGACATGAGAGTTTTTATTAACAATCTCAGCTTTCTGATTTTCTGAGTTTATGTCCATGAAATGTACCCCCAAATATTTACAATTTGATTCAACTAGCAACCTGGCTAAACCTTGTCCTTTCACTAATTTAGTGGGATTTATTTTGAGGTCAAATTCCTTTATTTTAGCAATCCATTTGCTCCTGTTCCAATCTATGTCAGGGTGGATTAATATCTTTTTCATTGAGGCTGAAGAGACATATGCAAAAATATTTGAATGCAGAAGATGTACTTTGAAATCTTGAGGGATTTGACCAAAGCATATGCATGCTTCTCCATGATATCATACCTCATTTCTGCATCCCTCAATGCTCTACTGAAAAAGGAAATAGGCTACTCTAACCCCTCTGTATTTTTCTATAGAAAAACAACAACCAATGTATCAAATGAGGAAAAATAAAATATCATAAATTCCTTAGAATAGTCAGGGCTTATGAGTACAGGTGCTTCAGTCAAAGCCCTTTTGATTTGGCCAAAAGAATTTCTAGACTCAGTAGTCCATTTCACCTCGCTTCCTTTTCTAAGCATGGTTGTAATGTGCTTAACCAACTCAACAAAATTAGAGATGAATCTTCTTAGAAAATTGATTTTACCCAAGAAATATTGAATCTCTTTATTGGATCTGGGAAAGGAAAAGGAATGGATGGCCTCTATTCTTCTTTGATCGATTCTTACCCCTTCTGCTGAGACAATGTGCCCCAATAATTTTCCTTCATAGAAAACAAAGATTTCTTATGATTTAGAGAGAGACAAAACCTTCTTCACTTCATGAAGACCTTCTTCAAATGATGACAATGCTCTTTGTTAGAGTTTGAGAACATTGTAATGTCATCCAAATAGATGACTACAAATTTGTCTTTCTCCCCAATAAAGGCAATGTCCATGGCTCGCCAGAAGGTTGCTCTTGCATTCATCAATCCAAAGGTCATTTTAGCATACATGAATGTGCCCTAAGGAGTAGTGAAGGATGTCTTTTGTCTATCTTCAGGCAGGACAAAAATCTGATTGTAGCCAGAGAATCCATCAATCATAGACATCCTAGATGAACTGGTCACTCTCAACAAAATGTGCTCCATCTTTGGAAAGGGGTTGTTATATTTTTTGGAGCTTCTAATCAGATTCCTGAAATCAATACATAACTTGATTTCCCCATTTTTCTTCCTCACAAGAACCAAGTTAGCCACCCATTATGAAAACCTCAAAGGGATGATGATCTGACATCTAACAACTTTTTCACTTCTTTTTCCATAATAGGCAACAAAATGGGATTTATCTACCTGAGTTTCTACCTAAAAGGCTTGGTCTATTATTTCAAAGGGATCTTATGTTCAATGATGTTGGTGTCATATTTCCTTATATCTTCATATTTCCATGCAAACACATCAACAAACTCTTTCAAAAGATTGACATACTCATCCCTTTGTTCCTTTGATAAACTGCTAGATAATTTGACATACTTTGGATCCTCTTTTGTCCCTAAATTGCATTCAGTCACATCATCATCTTCAGTTTAACCTTTAATATTTACATCAACATAATTTCTAACAAACAATCTCTCCAAGGGGACAAGTCCTTTTGGAATATGGTTACTGGATAACTGAACAATATGGTGGTCGAAAATTTTATTCAGAAAAATATTAGCATGAGGGCTTTCTTCAGTATCCTGATATTGATCATTTTATAAAGAAGAGAATTCATCCACAGTCTCAAGAAACTTTTTTATCTCAATATCATCCTCAAAAACCTTCCAATGTTTGACATTGTCAGGAATAGAGGGTATATATTTTACTTCCACCTCATACTTGAGTTTGGGGGGCAAAGGAAACCTGAACTTACTCGTTGAAACAACCAAGGAGTCTTCCATAGTGTTCTCCTCTCTTGGAACAAATTAGATATTAAATGCCAAGAAGAAACTATCAACAAGATCCCAGACTTCATTTATGTAGGCCCTCAACCCGGGGTGCTTAATTTCATACATATTTCTGACTTGATGAACAATCAACTCAGAATTTCTGAATACTACTAGCTCCTAAATCTTCATGTCTTTGGCAACTCTCAACCCCAAAACAAGAGCCTCATATTCTTCCACGTTGTTTGTTTCTTCACATTTAATCTTGTAAGACAAACATATAGTCTCCTGGGTAGGAGAAGTCAAGAATATCCCATCACCAACACCTTCCCTAGAAGAGGCTCCATCAAAAAATATCTTTCAAACATAGGTATTGGGAGGAGGATTTTCATAGGAGGCAATAGGATGATTTCTAATTTCAATAGGTGTTTTAAGAGAATCAGTGAGATGTAGCATACTGGTTCCTAAATTAGTATCAACTGCAAAAATGGGGTGGTTGGTAGGATTTTCTTCATCACTGATAATGTAAGCAAGTTGT
>ML798981.1:38941-64597 GCA_009831015.1 Picea engelmannii
CAAAGTTACCCCTAGTATTTTTATCCAAGATCTAGATAAGAGCATTCCAAACTTAGGGGGGACATCAGCCACCACAATATCCATGACCACACTTTTCATTGGCAACTAGAACAAGGAAACAACCAGGTCCTTAATAACCCCAAGACACTTCACCTTCCTGGAATCAAATGAATATAGGTCATGGTAGGTTTTTGTAACCTCCAACCCAAGATCATCCATGGAAGTCTTAGGCATGAGATTATGAGATGCCCCTAAATCCATCAAGAAGTTTTAAAACACTTTATGATGAATGTTTAATGAGGTATAGAAAGGAGGGGAGGAGTCATCCATATCCTCTACCAAAGGCCCTAGTATGAAAACTGGTTTTTCATCTTGGAGGTTGACTGAGTCTGTGGGATGAGATGAAGGTTCAAGATGCAACATTTTGGAAAGTTACCTTTTGAAATCCTCATTCTTAACTAACTCTAAAAAAGGTACAAGGATTTTATTCTTTTGAATCTCATTATGAAAGCTAAAAGAGGAGGGAGGCTTCAAAATATCCTTCACTTCTAGGATAGGTCTCTTAACCACTTCTTGGGGGTTTTGAGCCTATTTTTATTTGATTCTAGTTGCCACATCCTTAGTAGGATTCATTGTTCTAGTAGGTTGATCAAGAATGCCAAGATCTCCCTCTTTCTTCTTCGATGTTAGGTTGTATCTATTTGAATTGCCACTGGTCCTTTTCCCTTTTCTCATCTCATTTAGTTGGATTCCCATGAGAGCCTATTCATATGCAGATTGGGTTAAATAAGGAGATGAAGAGGTGTCACCAAGACAATGGATTTCAGGATCTGCATCTTCTTCCTCCCCTTCTTCATCAGTAACAAGGTTATTTTGGAGAGGGGCTTGGATTTTTTTATCATCCCTATCCCTATTTCTTTGATATCTTTGGATGATATGAGGGGAATTATTGGGTATTCTGAAGTTACTCCTATTATCAATATTCAGGGGGTTCCTATAGCTCCTCCTTCCTTCAACTTTCAATTTCTCAATTTCTGGAGAAAGTGATTTTACCAATTTTTTCAACTCATCCACTTGAGGGTAGGCAATAGAAGAATCATAGGTTGAAGTTTCAGACCTACATATTATTATGTCTCTATCATATTTACTCCTAATCTTGTCAACTACCAATATATTAGAATCTACTTCGAGGGTTGCATCTTTCATATGAGCTAAAGAGGTAGCTCTTCTTTCTCTCAACAGGAGGAAAAACTCAGGGTCAAAAGCGTTGGCATAAGTAATCTTGGCGAAGGTTTATGTAGGATTTATTTCAATGGGAATATTATTGTGCATATTGGTAAACCTCTTTGATAAGTCTGAAACAAATTCCCCCTCTTTCCTCTTAAGTGACCCAAATTCTGTAATATAATAAAGAAAATATTTTTTATCCCCCCAATGTCCTAGAATGAATCATCCAAAGCCTCAATCCCATCAATAGATCCATGATTTAAGCCCCTAAACCATGTCCTAGCCTCACCATCAAGTCTCGATACAAAAACTTTCATCCACACATCTTCATTTTCAATGTTATGATTTTCTACATAACTATAAAGAGTTGAAAGGTGTTCTTCTGCAGTTATGTATTCCTCCCATGTGAACTTGGGCATGTACTTAAGGTAGTCTCCAGATGGGAGAGAATTCATAGGATGAGGTAAAACAAGAGGGGCATATCTAACATATATTATGACATCCATCTGTTTCTAGGAGGATTAGCACCTATCATTGGGATGTGAATTGTAGGAGAACTAGGGGGAGATGGAGTTTGGATAGGTAGGATTGGATCTGTGCTTCTAGGGGAAAACAAAAATGATTGAGTGTTGGAGGAGAATAATATGGGTTTCAAAGGAAAATAATTTCCCCCCTCTTTATATACAACAACTTTGACAGGAGGAGGAGTAGGAAAACCCAAAGTGGGAAAATATTCTAAGCTCCTGGGTCTAAAACTCTTCACAATATCAGGGGAAACAAGGGTTTCAAAACTTTCTCCTTCAAAATGAATACTAGAAGGGGGAAGTTCAACATGAAATATTTCAAAATCTAAACTTTTGGGAACTCGACTAGATGGTATGGACAGATAATTAGATGCAACTACTGGAGTTTTAAAAGAAGAATCATGTAAATTACCAAAATCACCTAGTACAACAACCACAAGTCCTTCTTGAGAGGTATTTCCTTTCTTGATAATATTTTCTGGGTCAAATTTAGGTGTTTCCAGAGGAAGCTGTGGAGTAGACATCGTGTGTCTACCTTTTGAATCCACAACTGAAAAAGTGGAGTTGCCAGGTGCAAGTTGCAATCTTCAAGTTACTGATTTATGATGCACCTTCATAATCAAAATTTCTTTTTCATTTAATCCTAGGGAAATGTATTCAATTCTTTCCCCGGAAACACTGCCAAGAATGTTAGAACTGAGAGTCACCCTCAGATTATAGGAGGATAATCCCAGTACCCATCAAAATGTTTTTGGAGGTAGGTTTTATGAATGGAGGTCAAATGGAAAAAGCTCAATAAAATAATGTTTTAACATAGAAACTGGACAAACAATGCATAAGGAATTGAGGTCCTCATTAAATTCAGTTAGTGGTTTAAGGCTAAAGGTGAGAAGAAGGAATACTTAGTGAAAAAGGTGGACAAGTCTGCCATGAGAATCCGACCTTCAAGCAATTTGATGAAGAAAAACACAGGCCCAAGAGCACTCTTGAACTTAAGTTTCAGAAAATGAAATATATCACAGTAGCATAATAATGAAACCTCCATTATCATGCGACTATGACAACTCGTTTGGATCCTCCATGCACGAGCATTTCAACATAAGGGAAAATAATACAACAAAAGGAAAGTACTAGAACAGGTCACAACAACATAATAATCAAACCTACATTACAATAAAACTACAACCCTCGTCTGGATCCTCCATGCACGAGTGTTTCAACATAGGTTAAACAAGAAGATGAAATAAGTTGACTTCTATTAATGGAAAAGTCTCAAATTTCATACATAACCAGAGAACAACTCTCGTATCAAAATATTACAAAATAGGGATCTCTGCTCAACCATTTGACCATAAAAAAAACTTGAACTGATCTATTTATAATCAGATCAGTTCACAACTTCCAGGAGTGTGATCTGGCCATTTCATTCAAGGCCTTTCGTCTGTGCCTCTTTCTATTAGACTGTGCATGTTTCCTTCTGTCAGATGCAAGCTCAGGTCAGTAAGGGCCTTCAAGAGGAAACCGTCCACCATGGTACCATGGGATGACAATTTTGTCTCCTTGGCCATAACTTTTCTACTTTCTATTTATGGAATGAGCTAAGGTTTAAGCTATCATTCCTTTTTCATTAACTGAATCTCCCTCGGGATTGGAGCGCGACTGGATGACTAATGGGAGACCACATGTTGTTGTTTGATAAGACATCATATGCGCACATGATTTTGAGGCCGCAGGGAGAGGTTTGGTCCCACACCTCTTTTGGGCTTGAAATGCACTACTTCTTGCCACGTAGCCACCTCGCAAAACCATGGTTAGGATTTCGGCCTACTCAAGGCCTTTTAACACTCGAGCACGTTGTGGACCCGAAATGATTTGAGGTCATTGATTTGAACGGGATCTGAGATCTGGGTGTGTCGGCTATCTTAGAGCCCTCACCAAATATTTATCCACCTGCCAACTTTGGAATCCTTCCAACTGTGCTTGGAGATAGTGCTACATCAAACTGCACATGGGATCTTGACCGCTGCAAACTACACTTGCCCACTCGTCTGCGTTCATAGCTCTTATTCCTGACTATGGACAAATTTGTGTGATAAAAAATCCAAGGGTAATAAAAGTGTGATGCAACATCTTCCCTAGGTACCGTGGGAAGCCCCCCATAGTCACCTCTGTATATACCTAGGAAATTCCACTAAGGTTACCAACTCATTGTTGGCCTCTGGGGGGTACAGTCGATAGTTGGGACTGAACATATGGGAAATATAACAAAGTAAAAATCACTTCCCATGGACTAAAGACAAGTGGACTGATAATACTCCTTAGGACCTCGAATGGATTCAAGATTCACAAATCACCGAGACCAAATGAACCGGTAAGACTCAAGAAAAACCCCCAATATATGTTCTTTCCACTACAATTAGTCAAGCTTTGGAGGGGTAATATTCACTACTCTTCTTCACGCCACCTCATGTTTAGCCCATTTGTTAGAGGGGGTTCTCAACTATGCCTATATGATAGTTTGATTTTTTCACTCTTTAGTGTTCTACAGTCTTGCTTAGTAATCTAGGACAATTTACTCACTTTTCCTAGTCTCCAAAGATTCTAACCCTATGCTATTGTTAGTGTACTATAAACCAAAAAATGTCCAGTTGATTTTATTAGTTCTCTAGTTGATTTTAATGGTTTTCGTTACTCAGAAAGGTCCATGGAGATGAAACTAATGAAGTGTGAGACTCGACTATAATAGAAGGAAAAAAAAATGAAATGCAAATATTTATTTTTGATGAATTCTATCTATGAGAAGGAGAAGACTTATTTTCTTCTTAATATAAACAATCACTCAATATCATGCAACTTTTCAATTTCCCTCTTGAATGAAGAGAAGAATGATGCAAAACTATTGAATAAATGTTTCTGAAATCCTAAAGAAAATACAAGAATAGCTCTTTAGTACATGTACCAAAACAAAGTTTCTAAGCATGCAAAAAAATTCTCTTTGTATATGAAATGAAATCTCTTCAAATGAAATTTTTTTCTTCTTCCTAACTTTCAATTAGAATGAAAGAAATCGATGTCAACGAAAAGGAACACGAGGAAAAAAATAATACAAACAAGAATGAATTCAATAGTTTTATGAGAACCGAAAGACTCCAAGTGTGAGAAAACTTGTTCAATCAAGGACTCAAAATTGTAAAAGAGAAAGGAAATCATTGTTTGAAAACCTCAAAAAATGAGTAGCAAGAATAAAAATGCTAAGTTGCAATTTCAAATCAATGAAGAAAAATTCAAAATAAGTTTTGAAATAAGAATAATAGAAGTTTGAAAACCTTCGTGATGAGGATAAATCCATTGGTAAGATATAATTTGACCAAAGGATCAAGTTAGCCCAAGGTATTCATGCTCATTCCATAATTTTGAAGGACTTGCAAGCTCAAAATAGGTAAGAAAATTTGACGATCACAATTATTTCAATCAAACAAAGTCATAACCAAGATCAGAGGACTCTAATGCAAATATCTAAATATAGAATCCAAGGAGAAGAAAGAAAAATGAGCCGAAAATTGACCTAGGAAGGAGATCAACACTCCTGTAATGAGGCAGACATGGCGTTGAACAAGGTTCACCGCTCCTCAGGACACTTGCAGGGATCATTGATAAGGGTTTTCAATGCTATGTGGGTCATTGTAGAGGAACGTCGATGCCTAGAAATGGTTGAAACAACACCAAATGTTTCCCAAATTCAACAGAAAGAAGGAAGAGTTCAAATAACAAGAATCAACATAAAAAATATCAAAGGACAATCAAGATTCAAAGGGATAGAAGCCTAGGAACAATTGATCCCCAGTGGATTTACCAATTTTATGTTACAAAGTATTTCCCCTAAGGACAAGTGAAATCTCCCTTGGATATGTAGACCCCCATTGTCCAAGATAGAAAAACAAACAAAATGATAATAGCATTCCTTTATATATATTCTTTATGTCTATAGGAATATAAGATAACATAAAGAAGTTTGACTTATTCCTTTTCGATGGTTGTCCTCGCTGATCTTCAATCTTTTTTATTGTTGTCCAAGCTTCTATCATGATGAAGAAAGTTTGCAAGGAACAAAACAACACATTCTACTCCTACAATATATCATTAGACAAGAACATATCTATCTATTAAGACATAAATGTATAAACAACAATATGAAGGAAATAGGCCAAGTTATATTAATGGAGAAACATGGTGAAGTACTTAAAAACCAAGGTTGACGTTGCAACATCTCCAATCCAGCCCGTGCTTGAATATATCAAGATCAGATTGATGATGATTTGATGGACTCCTCCTCCAAGATCAAAGGTTTGACACTTTGAAATCTTTTCTCCCCACTTCACCTTGGAATTCACTCATTACATAAGAGTTGGAGGCTTAGCCACCATGAAGTGTTTTACGAAATGGTTGAGGATTTAGCTCCATAAGTTGGGTTTGAGTTTACATAATATGGAGCCATGATATATGACTCAAAGCCTTGACTTAATATTCTTGAAACTAACCTTTAGAATAAGGTGGGATAGCCATAACTACCTCTAAACAATTCAACTCTCCCCCAGTACTGAGCACATAGTGTTGTCAATTATCCTTATACATGGGAACAAGAGCATTGATAAGAGTTCAACCCTTCCTATACATGGGAAGGGGAATGTTGACCTTCAAAAATGGTCAAAATACCAAGGTAAAAGGCATCATTTCGACCATCTCATGATGGTTTTTTCTCCTCCACAATGACTAGGGATTATGAAAAATGTTCTTCCATGGTGGAAAATATGCGTCACTTAATAAAGTGCATGTGACACTTAGCAATGTGCATATTCCACTTGATAAAGTAAATGTGACAATTAGTAAGGTGCATATGAAACTTGATAAAGTAAATGTGACACTTAGTAAGATGCATACGACACTTAAGTGCGACATTTTGGTGTGTAACAATGATGCTTAAGGACAACCATTTTTGGATTGATTTTTATGTTGGAAATGAGGTTGTAGGACTATAATGAAGGTTGTATGCCTATAAGTGTTGGATAGTTGGTTTGGACAATTGGTTGTCATTGATGTGAACCCTTAGAGAGTGATCTTGGAGATTGATGTAAACCCTTAGAGATTTATGTCAACCCTTGGAGACATCTAGAGATGTTGGACAATTGATTGAGATTTGTATGATCAAGATTGATGATGAGTTAGTTGGATACATTTGATGTAGTTATCATCAACCTTTCGGGGAATGGGGGAGGAGGAGTTACATCCTTTTCAGGATCCTCTGGTTTGACTGTGTTTTCTCCCTGCTCTGTTTCTTCCGTTATGACCACAGTCGAGGGTGTTATTTCTGGTTGAATGTTATTTTCATTCTCCTTCTCTTGGGAAACGTTGCTTTCTTCAAGAGATATTAAGCGTCTCGACCTCAACCAGAGTTTGTTTCACCCCACCAAGTTGATTTCCCCTTCCACATTATCCATAATCTGGATGAGATGGGCTGGTCTATTATTAGGATTTGGGTTGGGTTGGGCTGGTAATTGCGGGTGCAATTGCGATTTTGGGTTCTAGGATAGTTTGAGTGGAGCTTGCAAAGTGGGCTGGGTTTGAGGGGGAATCCCCATGGGTTGATTGGTCATTCCCATGGGGCGCTACCAATTCTGGTTCCAATTTGGGTTTTGGGCAGCTATGTTGGACCACTATGAAGGATAGAGGTTGTTGTTTGAGTTTTTCCAGGATGAGGTAGGGTATTGTGAGTTAGGCCAGGTGGAATTTGTAGCTAGTTTATTCTACCAAATGGGATTTGCAGCTGGTTGGTTTGGCCAAGTGGGATTTGCAGCTGGATATTGTTGGTACTGCCAGGTGGGGTTAGCAAATGGTTGGCCCTACCATGTATTTCCAAAATTTTGCTGCTAATTATATTGCCCAGAAAAGAAAGAAGAAGGATCTTGTAGTGTAGCTGGAGGTCGGGCTTGCCATTGGTGACGTTGAGCCATCAAATATAATGGTTTTGTTTCCTCTTATTCCTCTCTGAAGACAAATTTTAATCTTGGGAGTGATGGGAATTGATATGTTGTGTGGTCTTTAGCACAGATAGCACATACCCGAACCATATCCAATGAAAATTCCCTTGGACCATGTTTTTTTCTGCATCTGTGGCAAAATATGGCCAAAGTTTGTTCTTCTTCTGATTGATTCTGTTTGGATAGTCATACATCCAACTGTGTAGTCATAGTGCTCAGAATGCCATTTTTGAAATTTTCTAAGAGATTACCAACTTCTGCTCGGGTGACTCCTCCACTGGTAATATTACTATTTCTGGTGAGGGGAGTCCACATCCTTGACCTAGTCCATGTAATTCCATGTGAGCACCTGATGCAGAACTGAACAATGCTATTATAAGTTTCTTGATAGATATCACCCATCCCCATTAAATTCAATGTTTCTACCCATTCATATTTCATTCCCTTTATCAAAGTGGCTTTGAGCACCTCACTTGGTAATGTACCAAAAGGAGATCTTTTCAAATTATATTGAAACCTTTCAACATATTCCTCTAATGCCTCATTTTCATTTGCAATCATTTGAAAGATTCCATCTTTTAGATCCCCGGTTCTACAATAATCCTGATATTTTGTCAAGAAGGCTTGTTTCATCCCATCCTACGAGTTTATAGTTCCACCTCCTAATCCCATAAACCAATGCAGAGCTACCCCTTTCAAAGTTGAAGGGAACAAATTTAGTTTTTGGGGTTCAAAGGTGGAAGCATAACCCTTACACAAGACATCAAATTCAAACAGGAATGTATCCGAGTCTTCTGAAATCAATCCATGAAAGGTTGGCAGATTCTGCAAGGGAATTGCTTTCATGTAGGCATTGGCAACTGGATCAACTATCAGATATTCCAAAGTGGAGGTATGGGGTCATTGTTGATTTGGTTGTACCATTTGGTCAAATATATGCCAATAATCTTAAGGAATTTCTTGGCCTGGGTGTTCTTTTGATTGATTACTTGATCCCCTAGGGGATTTGATTGCACTCCTTTCTCAGGAGATTCAGGATCATGTGGTTGTGATGGGTTTTCCTTAGCAGCCCCACTGTTTTCCCCTTCTCCTTCCTCCATATTACAATAATTTCCCTCTTCTAAAGGGCTGAGAGGTGGAAGATCTGTACACTGAAAATTTTTCTCAGTCCCTCCAGCTTTGCTATGAACCTCAACATGGGTTGTAGTTGGTGAAACTGTTGCCTGATGGATTTGGGTGGAGCCTCTCCTGGGTCCAAATGAATATTGAGATTCATCTTTTTGGATGATGTCATCTATGAAAGTGTTTCTACCAGGGAGCACCGAGCCGTGGGATTTGGTAGTTTTGGGTGGGGGTTTTGGTTTTTCAGGTTCTTTCTTTTTAGTCATACACACTTCACACAGAAAATTCTAAACACCTATACAACCTCTATATATTAGCTGGAGGTAGGCGCTGGCATAAGCAATTTAATTATTTCCTACGTAGGTTCTTACCTTCCATATTCAATACCTCATCCTCTAGAGAGATAACCTATGATACCTTTGACACTCTCCCCAACAATGACGCAAAAATGTTGGGCTCTAAAGATGTCCTAAAAAAACCCTTAGTTTAACATTAATTTATCAACCCGAGGATTCGTCTTTTATCTAAAGAATATCAGGAAAGTCTTTGCAGATAGCTCGAATAGGTTAAACTTGCGTAGTTAAAGAAAATATGAGTTTATCAACAATCAAGTTACTCACACATTCATTAAAATTATGAAACTAAGATTTTACTAAACATGATTGAAATCTGATCCATAACATGCTTAAAAGCATGAATTGAATTATTGAATTGATCTAATTAAGAAACAAGAATTGTATCTATGGAAAAGCTTAATAAACTGATCTATTGACGACTATCTAATCTGATGGAAAGAAATAACTGAGTACTATAAATTGAGGAAAGTATGATGAATGAAATGAACAACAAATGATAATTTAACGGAAAGGGACATCAATTTCTAATTGAGCGAAAAGGGACAACAAATACTAAACTAAGCGAAAGGGACAACAAATACTAAACTAAGCGGAAGGGACAACACATACTAAACTAAGAGAAAGGGACATCAAATTTTGATTTAGGTGAAAAGGAACAACGCGTGTGAAAATGAGAGGAACTGTCAAGCAATAAACTACAACAAAATAGAATCTAGAACAACAATCGATAACATTCAAAATGAAGCATCTATATATTGGAAGTAGACAACATGAAAGTATTAACAAACTTATGTATTTATCTTAATTACTGCAAAGGATATTAAAACATAAAACATAAATCAAACTGATACAATTATAGATTGAGACAGAAACTCCTTCAGACTGGGCCCTCGATCCTCAGAAGTATTGGTGCTAGAAACTCAGTATGCAAAAATTATAAAAACGTTCAAAGCTTGTACTAATTCCCTAACTGATACAACATTTACAAAAAATGTTTGTACAGAGCAATTCTGAGTTCTGAATGCTTGGATAAAATTCTTAGATGATCCTTTCCAGGATCCACTACCCTTTATATATTACAAAATATGAGTAAATTAAGCTATCCTTAGGATCGATAGATCCTCAGGATCGCTATTACTATTTATGAAGTTTACAAAATAGAGAACCAATCTCTCTTGAAACTACTTTGCACCTAATATCTTTAACCTCCAATAGCTTACGTATCTCCAAAATCTCTTTAGCTATCATAGATTTAGCAATATTTACCCATTCCTGGAACAAAATCAAACAATTCCAACCATATTTTAGAATTTATAAAATACAAATCAATAATATTTCTAGAAGATATTTTAATCATTTTCTATCCTATTTTATTCCTAAGTAACTAAAAAGTCGGTCGATATCATATCATAAATCATGGGAATGAGGGGAATATTTATACCTTTTCATAACCCAACAATGATCCTCCATCACTATTAGCCTTCTTTCTAGAACTCTTTCCTTTTCCCTTCCTTGTCTTACTGAAAAGATCCAATTTCTCATCACTATTTCCTTTCTTGCTACTCTTAGACTCCTCCCGAGTCTCTTCCTGGATGCAATCATCCCAAATTCTCTACCAATCTGGGAGTTTTTCTTGAGCACAGAATCCCTTGAAAAATGGTTCCCATGACTTGGGAATACCATTCAGTACCACGTTCACAAGTTATACATCCTATGTTTTCTTCCTTATGGATACAATATGATAACGTACCTAAGTGATCCTCATTAAATAGCTGGTAACATTGTCAAATCTAGACATCTTCATAGATATGAGTCTATTTCTTAAGACCATCTTCCTATTCATGTTAGTGCTCTGGAATAATCGTACCAAGGAATCAAAAATATCTTCGGATCCCTTCTTCTTATATAGATGAGGCATTAAATGATCCTTCACTGAATCCAAGAGTACCATCTTGGATTTGATCTTCTTCCTTTGTTGAACTACCAAATCTTGCTGATCTATTAGTGGAACAACTACTTTGTCCATTAACTCCCAAAGGCCATAATCCTTCAACACCTAAGTCACTCTTTCCTTTCAAGATAGGAGGTTGGATGTTCCATCCAATTTATCTTCAACTCTGAGAAGTGTTGATTCCATCCCTTTAGTCCTAATAAACTTCCCTGGAAATAAATTGCTAATAAAATTTCCCCTGTACTGACCTATACAAACCTTTATGTTCTTTTCACAATTGAAACCCACGTATGTACGTGCCTTTTCTTACTACAACCCACATATGTGCAAGTTTCTCCAAATAAACATGTGTATGTAAGTGATTGTTCCTTATGTAACTTTTGTACAACTCCATAAGGCTATCAAACCCTAGTTCTACCTCAGTATGAATATTCCCCTGAAATATGTCCTTCCCTGGAAATAAATTGCTGCTAAAATTTCCCCTGTACTGACCTATACAAACCTTTACGTTCTTATCACAATTGAAACCCACGTATGTACATGCATTTTCTTACTACAACCCACATATGTACGATTTTATCCAAATAAACCTGTGTATGTAAGTGATTGTTCCTTATGTAACTTTTGTACAACTCCATACGGATATCAAACCCATGTTTTTCCCTAGTAATAATATTCCCTCGAAATATGTCCTTCATTTTCTTCCTTTTGGTTATGGATATGATAATATCTCCTGCAAATATTATAGATATTATATCAACTACTATGGATATGAGATATAGCTTCCTCTCAGAGAGACAACTCTGATACCATGTCGAAATCCTTACTCGAACACCTAGGTATCTTTTTATCTAGTGATTTACTTACTGCAAATCATATTAGAAGCTCACAAAACAAAAACACATTGTTGGAATATTCAACTCAAATAAATATAGTGAAAGAAATACTAGAAACCAAATCATGCACACATAAACAACAATGAAACTTTTGGGTACATACCCCTAAAAACTAAACTAGAGGGAAAAATAGAGTTGAGATGATTTATTATGATAAAATGAGGGCTCTTGTAGCAGTGATAGTGTCCCACTAAGAGAAATAAAACTACAAAAAAACATGGAAAAGTATTCTCTGTTGTACGACCCATATATGGTATGATTTATGAGGTGTATGCACATGTCTCCACTTAAACCTGTGTACACGACCTCATTGATTATACAAAAAACTCCATATGCTTCTACCCTTTCTCGTGGCTCCACTTTGCTAAAACCCACTTGTGGCTACCTATATTCTCTCTTCTCCTTGACCTGATCTCTAGATGGAATTCCTTCTCCACCTATCCAAGATCTCCATTAATCATAGTCCTTCGGGAATCAAGCTCTGAGAAAAATTCCTTATTTGTTCTGTATCAATGCGTCAAGTGTTTTCAAGTGCATTCTCCTTCACCCTAGCCTTGATTTTATAATTTAGAGTTATGACCTAACCCTAATCTCCAAAGTGATTGACGATTGATATTAATTCTCACCTCACTTGAGATCAATGTCTAAGATTAAATGCTAATCAATTTTAGCATTTCGTTAAATAACTCAACTAATTAATAAAAGAACTTTACTTTAATAATTCCTTTAATTAAACTAAAGTATCAAGGTAGAAGGATTTGGACAATTTCCACACATATAGACACTTATGTTGAAATGAGGGGTGGGGGTGAATCAATATTACCCTTTTTTAAACAATCAATAATTACTTTGCTATTTTATTAATAATCACAATAGATCATCAATGGATTTTTATTTGAAATCAATTATATAAATATAATTAACAAAAATTGCAAGGCTTTATAAATAGTAGTCTAAGATTGTGAAGGACACCAATCCTCTTTAGAGTTCCAACTCTTGGAGACACAAATAACCATCTTTAAGGCACCAACCATAGGAAGAACCAACTCCCTTGTTTTAGGGCACCAACCCTAAGAAGCACCAACTCCCTTGTCTTTAGAGAACCAACCCTAGGAAGCACCAACTCCCTTGTTTTTTAGGGCACTAACCCTAGGAAGCACCAACTCCCTTGTCTTTAGGGAACCAACCCTAGAAAGCACCAAATCCCTTGTTTATCAGGGCACCAACCCTAGGAAGAACCAACACCCTTTTTTTCACACTTTACTTAGTAAAGGATATGAATCCTTCTTTTCTCCTCCCTTCAACCCTCACTGCATAAGTAACATCAATTGTTCTTCTCAGACTCCGTTTTTTATTTTGATCTAGACTACAAAGACCCTTTCTTTTCACCATTATTTCTTGTTTTATATTTTCTTCCAACTAGTGTGAATTTTAACCATTGTGTATTTTGACAATGAAGCATCGTACCCTTTCATTTAAATGATAATATTAAAATTTAAATAATATCATTTTTCATTTTTCCCTTTTTTTTTTATTCTTTATTCATAAAGATCATGTTTTAACTCTTCTTTAAACATGACTTTGTACCGGTTCATTAGTCTACATATCTCGAATTGTTGTGAATTCAAATCTTAATCATTAGGCACTCCCTTCAAACCAAAATTCATGTGACTGCAATCTTGAAACCATGATCTTATCCATTCCAAGCATTGTTCTGTTAACGCTTTCTTCTTCCACCCCTATTCTTCTACATGGGACCGTATTCAAATGTCGGAGGGATTATTTCCTTCTATCCCCTTTAGATTCTTTACCTTATCACACAACCGATGTTGGAACCAGGTTCTCTGTTACTTCATCCTTCGGTTCTTCCATATTTTGCAGTCATTCAATCTTCTTTGAGCACATTTCTCCAAAGTGTATATATTGTATTCACTAGTAGAATGGACAATCAATATTTGATTTTGCTAGAAAATTTTCCTTTTCCCTTCCTTGTCTTACTAAAAAGATACAATTTCTCATCACTATTTCCTTGCTTGCATAGACTCCTTCTGAGTCTCTTCCTGGATGAAATCATCCCCAAGTCTCTACCAATCTGGGAGTTTTTCTTGAGAATAGACTCCCTTGACAAATGGTTCTAATGACTTGGGAAGACCAATAAGTACCACGTTCATGAGTTCTACATCCTTTGTTTTCTCCCTTATGGCTACAATATGATAACATACCTAAGTGATCCTCATTAAATATCTGGTAACATTGTCAAATATAAACATCTCCATAGATCTAAGTCTATTTCTTAAGACCATCTTCCTATTCATGTTGGTGCTCTAGGATAATCCTACCAAGGCTTCAAACATCTCTTTGGATGTCTTATTCTCAGATAGATAAGGCATTAAATGATCCTTCATTGAATCCAAGAGTACGCTCTTGGATTTGATCTCCTTCCTCTGTCGAACTACCAAATATTGTTGATCTATTGGTGGAACAACTAATTTGTCCATTAACTCCCAAAGGCCATACTCATTCAACACCAAATTCACTCTTGCCTTTCAAGATAATAAGTTGGATGTTCCATCCAATTTGTCTTCAAATATCAGAGGTGTTTATTTCTTCCCTTTAGTCCTGATAAACTTCCCTAGAAATAAATTGCTACTAAAATTTCCTCTGTAATGACCTATACAAACCTTTATGTTCCTATCACCATTGAAACCCACATATGTACATGCCTTTTCTTACTAAAACCCACATATGTGCAATTGTTTCCAAATAAACTTGTGTATGTACGTGATTTTTCCTTCTTTAATCTGTGTACAACTCCATAAGACTATAAAACTCTAGTTCTGCGTCAGTATGAATATTCCCCTGAAATATGTCCTTCGATTTCTTCCCGTTGGTTATGGATATGATAGGATATCCTACAAATATGATAGATATGCTAGCAACTTCTATGTATATGAGATATGGCTTCCTCTCAGAGTGACAACTCTGATACCATGTTGAAATCCTTACTCGAACACCTAGGTATCTTGTTATCTAGTGATTTCCTTACCACAAATCATATTATAAGATCACAAAAAAAAAATACATTATTGGGATATTCAACTCAAATAAAGATAGTGAAACCAATACTAGAAACCAAATCATGCACACATAAAAACTAATATTTTTGGGTAAATAGTGCTGAGATGATTTTATTATGATAAAATCAAGGCTCCTGTAGCAGGGATAATGGCCCATTAAGAGAAATACAACTATAGAAGAACATGGAAAAGTATTCTCTATTGTACGACCTAGATATGGTATTCTTTTTGAGGTGTATGCACATGTATCCACTTAAACTTGTGTACATGACCTCAATTACTGTATGAAAAACTCCATATGGATCGACCCTTTCCCATGGCTCCACTTTGCTAAAAAACACCTGAGGATACCTATATTCTCTCTTATCCTTGACCTGATCTCTAGATGGAAGTCCTTCTCCACCTATCCAAGATCTCCTTTAATTACAGTCCTTCGTGAATCAAGATCTGAGAAAAATTCCTTATCTGTTTTGTATCAATGCATCAAGTGTTTTCAAGTGTCTTCTCCTTCACCCTAGCCTTGATTTTATAATTTAGAGTTATGACCTAACCTTAATCTCCAAAGTGATTGATGATTGAGAGTGATTCTCACCTCACTTGATATCAATGTCTAAGATTACATGCTAATTAATTTTAACATTTCCTTAAATAACTCAACTAATTAATAAAAAAAAATTACTTTAATAATTCCTTTAATTAAAGTAAAGTATCAAGGTAGAAGGATTTTGACAATTTCCACACATCTAGACACTTATGTTGGAATACTGAGAGGGGGGGGGTGATTCAATATTGCCATTTTTTTTTTAAATTAGTAATTACTCTGTTATTTTATTAATCATCACAATAGATCATCAATGGAATTGTATTTAAAATCAATTATATAAATATAATTAACAAGAATTACAAGGATTTGTAAAGAGTAGTCTAAGATTGTAAAGGACACCAATCCTCTTTAGAGTGCCAACTCTTGGAGACCCAAATCCCCTTATTCAGGGAACCAACCCTAGGAAGCACCAAATCCCTTGTTTTAGGGAACCAACCCTAGGAAGCACCAACTCCCTTGTTTTAGGGAACCAACCTTAGGAAGCACCAACTCCATTGTTTTATGGAACCAACTGATCCATATTTTAGGGGGTATATGGTCTAGATTTGGATGAAAAATTCATAAAGCTATAAAGCTAATAGATTGTCCATGTGGATCAAGGACATGCCCACCTCCTCATTAATTAATTGGGATAAAATGTTTCCCATATGGGTCAAAGAGATTCCCACCACTCCATTATTGTGTTTGGTTTTATTTTCCACTACTTAGTTAGTTGGGTAGTTAGATCTATTATTATAATAATAGAGACTCATTTAATGAGATATTTCCATTATTGTATCAGGTTTTATTTTCCACTACTTTGTTAGTTGAGTAGGTAGATCTATTATAATAATAATAGAGACTCATTTAATGACATTGTTTTTACTTTGTCCAATAGACCATTTTGTAATACTCTATAAAGGCCTAGAAAGTCTTCTCATAATATCAAGTTACTCATTTTGGCTTCTCTCATATTTTAAGAAATGGTTGAGGATTTAGCTCCATAAGTTGGGTTTAAGTTTACTTAATATGGATCCATGATATATGACTCGAACCCTTGACTTCATCTTCTCGAAACTAACCTTTAGAATAAGGTGGGATAGCCATAACTACCTCTAAACATTTCAACTCTCCCCCAGTACTGAGTGCATAATGTTGTCAATTCTCCTTATACATGGGAACAAGAGCATTGATAAGAGTTCAACCCTCTCTATACATGGGTAGGGGAATGTTTACCTTCAAAAATGGTCAAAATACCAAGGTAAAAGACATCATTTCGACCATCTCATGATGTTTTTTTCTCCTCCACAATGACTAGGGATTATGAAAAATGTTCTTCCATGGTGGAAAGGATGCATCACTTAATAAAGTGCATGCAACACTTAGGAATGTGCACATGCCACTTGATAAAGTGAATGCGACACTTAGTAAGGTGCATATGACACTTGATAAAGTGAATATGACACTTAGTAAGGTGCATACGACACTTAAGTGTGACATTTTGGTGTGTAACAATTATGCTAAAGGACAACCATTTTTGGGCTAATTTTTATGTTGGAAATGAGGTTGTAGGATATAATGAAGGTTGTATGCCTGTAAGTGTTGGATAGTTGGTTTGGAAAATTGGTTATCATTGATGTGAACCCTTAGAGAGTGATCTTGGAGATTGATGTCAGCCCTTAGAGATTTATGTCAACCCTTGGAGACATCTAGAGATGTTGGACAA
Organism: Picea engelmannii; assembly: GCA_009831015.1. Lineage (NCBI taxonomy): Eukaryota > Viridiplantae > Streptophyta > Pinopsida > Pinales > Pinaceae > Picea > Picea engelmannii. Next base: position 56,439 of record ML798981.1, read on the forward strand.
TTGATTGAGATTTGTATGATCAAGATTGATGATGAGTTAGTTGGATGCATTTCATGCAGTCTACATGTAGCCCTGAAAGTGTGGTCTTGGTACCCAAATTTTACTGAGGAATATGGACATGATGGACAATGTAATTGTAGGGAAGACTATCATAGATGGATAGTACATGTGGACCGTTTCCAGTGAGATTTGGAATGCCATGTGGTTCCTCATGGTTAGGGAGATATGACCTTGTAAATTTGGAATCCTCGAAGAGTGGCTAAGAAGCCCCTAGTTGGTTACAAGTCTTAGTCAAAGGGTCAAAAGGGTGCAACAAGAAAGCCATAAAGTAAGGAGAAAGGTTATTATGAAAAGTATTTAAACACCTCAAGGAGTCATTCACAATACACACATACTTACAAGTGAATATCTATCTTGTGATTGTTATGTTATGAAAAGTATATAAACACCTCAAGGAGTCATTCACAATACACACATACTTACAAGTGAATATCTATCTTGTGATTGTTATGGTATAGTATTGTGATATTTTGGCTAGTTTATGACGAAAGTTTTTTGAGGTTATGAAGGAAGGTCGAAGGTCAAAGTCTCAGTGTTGCAACAAACCCTAGCTTTTGAGGTATCCACGATTTGCAGGTTAGCAGGGCATGGATGTATGCGGGATGTAGAGGAGGAAAGCATGGATATACATGGGCTGTAGAAGGGAAAGACACATATCTATTAAAATATTATGGAAGCATGACAAGAGATGTTGGTACCTGGTTGCTGAGGACTGTGGACGAGTTACAAGTTAGTTTATAGTACAACAAGTCAACTACAGGATCAAAGGTAAGTCTTAAGGTTTACATGTTTGGTTATAGTATGATACATGTTGATGATACATGATGGTATGGTACCTCTTGGTGATGTTTTGGTACATTGATTAGAGGCATTATTAGCTATCTGGGTGTACTGTTTGGTTACATGTTATGGTGCATACTTGACGCTTGGTATATTGTGTCTTGGTGATATTTAGAAGCATGCTTGAGGCATGTGTTTGTGATATTTGGTTTATGATTTGAGGCACATCATTGGATGCATGGTGCATGTTGGTTGAGCTCTACTTGGTGAGATACATTGTTGGTTCATATATTAGTTTATTGGCATATGGTGTTGATGTATATGATTGATGTACATGGTTGAGGTGCATAGTTGGGACACGGTATGATACATGCTATGGTACATGGTTGATGTACATGGCTGAATTTCATGGTCGACACATGGTATGGTGCATGGTATGGTGTTGAGGTGCATGGTTGAGATACATTGTTGGTTCATATCTTAGTTTATTGGCATATGGTGTTGATGTATATGATTGATGTACATGGTTGATGTGCATAGTTGGGACATTGTATGATACATGATATGGTACATGGTTGAAGTGCATGGTTGGGAAATGGTATGGTGCATGGTTGATGCATAGTTTGGTACAGGTTGAGGTGCATGCTTGATGCACGGTTTGGTACAAGTGTTGGTGCATGGTTGATGCTAGAAAAACAGGACCGTGTAGAAATAAAATAAAACAAATGTGGAAACAAAACATAAAAGATACAAAATACAATAGAGACATAGATTTACGTGGTTCAACTAATGTGGGATACGTCCACCAGAGAAATTTCCAGGTCCTTCCTTTATTATTATCCAACAAATGAAGGGATACAACCTAAAACAAACCCGCTGTAACTTCCTCTTCTTTCTCTCACAGTCTCCTATCTCAGAATACAATATTCGCCATGACACATAGCCACAATACATTTCCCTCATAAGAGAGGGTTTCCTTCTAGGGGAAAAAAACCCTAACACAACTTCTACTATTAGATCTGCGACCTTATAATGAACAGTCCAGATTTACAATGAAATTACAATATACTTTTAGAAGGCAATTTTTCCTTCGGGGACTTCACCCCCGAACCCCCATTGGGAGCCTGCTTGCCCTCGGATTCCTAGTTGGAGGGATATTCACCCTGAACCTTGTAGAGGGGGTAACCCCCCTCTGCACTCCCCTGCGTGGAAGAGTCTACATAATTATGGTTTGTAAAGTCTTCATGGGTTATAAACACAGCTGAAAGTAAGGACCTCTAAATCAGGAAGATAATCAAGCTCCACAACCAACAATTGATGCACTTGTTTTGGTACATTCTTTGGTACATGGTTGAGGCACATACCCTGTGATGGTATGTTGGTTATATTGGTACATGATTGGTAGAGACATGTGTTGCTGATGTTGGAAATCTAGTTGAGAGGTTCCCTTAGTATATGATCCATGTGATAGGATCTTGTTGAGTATCGGTGACAGTGACAGGTTGGATAGGCTAACAACGACAGGTTGGATACAATGACAAGTTGATTTGTTACATGTTGTTGTGAAAGTGGTTGAAGTGATAGTGACAATGACAATGAAACTGACAGTGACAATGATAGTGGCAGTGGTTGTGGTAGTGACAATTGGTATACACTTATATTTTAGGGTGATTGGACGAGGAAAGGAAAGGGGGTTGTAGCCTCCTTCTAGTTGGAGCCGGAGAATCAGGGAGTTGGATCTTCCTTGAATTTGGAGCTTGAGAACAAGGTGGTTGTAGCCACCTTCTAGTTTAAGCCGAAGAACCCAGGGGGTTGTAGCCTCCTTCTGGTTGGAAGTAGAGAACTCAGGGAGTTGTAGCTTCCTTCAGGATGGATCTTGTAAATAGGGGGTTGTAGCCTCCTTCCAATTGGAACTGAAGAATTGGGAAGTTGGTGATTCCTATGAATATTTATATATATAAGAAATCATTCCTTGGTCTTCTCCCATTTGGGTTTCCACATAAATATTGGTGTAATTTATTATTGATGTGATGTTGATGTGATGTTGCTTATGATTACATGCTTATGATATATATATATATTGAATGCAATCTTAGATGATACATTGATGATAAACAATTGAAAATTGTTGATAAAGTGAAAGAATATATATTGTGGTTAAAAGTGGTATAAAGTTCTCATATTGATTCAACCCCCCCTCCTCTCAATATTCCAACAATTGGTATCATAGCGGGGTCCTTCAAGGAAATAGTTTATCCACTGGAAGGTATATCATGGAGTACAGTATGAATGGTGAACCAATGTTCAATGGTCAGAAGGGTCTAAAGTATGAATTTTGCAGTTGCAGGATGAAGGTATTTTTACAGGAATAGGGATATGATGTTTGGCACTCAGTCATTACATGCTAGAATGCTACAAATAAACCAAAGAACGTATCCAAGAAGGAATTGAAAAGGAACAACAAAATAGCAATGAAATTTATCTTGGAAGGATTCCTTGATTCAGTAAAGGATAAAGTGGGAAAATGTTCATAAGCTAAATGACTCTAGGATAAGATACATAATATATATGATTTTCCCATTACAAATTCAAGGATTGTTGAAGAATATGAAGGTATAGAAAAAGAGGTAAGATGATCATCATGTCAGACATATTTAGAAGAAGAAGAGTTTGTAGTAAAAAAAAGTTAGTTATTTTTATTTACTTATGAGGAGTGTGAACATCTTGAAATTGAATTCCCTTATTTGAAGATTGAAACTGATGAGATAGAACAACCAAATCAAATAGAAGACTATTTTGATATTGAAAAGGAAAAGGATCTTGAAGATAAATTTATCAGATCTTTGGATGAAGTAAACAAAGAAAGGAATAAGAACCAATCACTTGAGGAACAATTAGCCAAGGATAATTCTCAAGAATGTTCCAAAGAATCCCAACAAGTCATCATGAAACTAAAATGTCATCTAGAAGAAGTTAGAAATATTGAAGAAACATACAAAAGTCAAATGGAAGAGAAGTAGTATTTGTAAGCCAAAATAGAATCACTAAGAAAGGAAGCAATAAAAGAGAAGCAGTGTTTGCAAATTGAAAGAAAGGAAGCAGAAAAGAGAGGGAAGATACTGACAGATCATATTAAGGAAAGAACTGACAACTTAAATCATATTGAAGAACAAGTTGTCACATTGAGAAATAAAATCGTCAAGCTCATCAAGAGCGTTGAAGAGAGAGAAAAATCCACATCAATAGTAGTGAATGAAGAGAATCATTCCAAGGTGCTAGAAAAGAAAAATAAAGAAAATTGTAAGAGTTATGAAGAAGTACTCAAAGGAAGGAATCATGGTTATCAAGAATCAAAGAAGTATAATAGAGATACTTCTTCAACAAGACCTATCACATTCAAGAAACAAATAATCTTCAACCACGATGAAGAGATCCACATAAGAGAAGATAATGATCAACCAAGGTAGGAATTCATAATGACTACACAAAAAAGAAGATAATTCACTCCAAGTTATGTAAAAAAAAATTATGGTCATTGTTTTTATTTTACTAACTTTGGACATAAGGTTGCATATTGTAGGGATTATGAAATAAATGTTCAAACAAGAAAAGATTATGTGGCCCCACATGACATTGAATGTTATAAGTTCCATAACCATGGACACACAACTCATGATTGTAGAAGCATGATCGATACCTCCATGAAAGAGAACACTGGTATCATATATAAGAAAGTATAGAAAAGAAAAAAAGAAGAATAGATGAATAAAGACCAGGTCTTAGAGATTACAAGATTGGAAATAATGCGAGATGAAGAAAAATCCATAGAGAAAAGGAAAGATGTCAGATACGTAAAGGTATGGAGAAGAAATGAAAGAAAAAAAGAACATGTTCTAGAGATCACAGGTTTTACAGTAGTACGAGAAAGAAAAGAAGAGTAGGGGAATACATAAAAGGTTAAAGAGATTGTACTTTCAAGAATTGTAGTGCAAGATCAGTCCATATGAAGAAAGGAAGAAGTCAGAGTTCAGAAAGATGATGAGTCCATAGACAAAGAGGAATATTACTCTACATTAGAGAGAGTATTTTTCTGAGACATTTTCTTGGAGACTCCCAGTAAATATGTATGTTAAATAGGGGGAGTTAGTGCAGTAGCATAAATAGATGAGAGAACCATCCTTCAAGCAGTGGTTGCAAGGACAGATTCAGAGACATCAGATAATAGAAGTAAAAAGTGTTAGTTTGATTGGTTGAGAAGTAATGTTTCCACACAAGTATCATTTGCCAGACAAACATTTATGATTCTATTGCACATATGCATTCAGGCAAGGTTATGTTCAGTATAGATTGTTCCATAAATGCATAGTTTGATGAGAAGATAGATCGGATCAGTGGAATTATTTTGATTCAGTCTGATAAACATGAATATGTGATTATAAGTTGTATTATATTCAAGAGAAGTCTTCAGAATGGTACAATGATAGATGGTTCATCATTGTGGACATTTGAGTAGAAGGGTTATGAACATTTTGTGACATATGAACATAGATATATTCGTGAGATACTTAGAAGGTACAAAGAGCATGGGTCAAATAATATGAATAACAATTGATTTATAATTGAAATCAGTGGAATCGATTGGAATCAGAAAGGAAAGCAGTGAAAGGCACAACAAAATAGGGAAAGAGAAAACATTGTTGAACAATATGGTCAAGTGAACATGACAAGTAAATGAAGAAATAAAATTTTGAATGATTTTTATATATGTTAGTGAAATTCAATAGAAATCACCAATGGATAATAAACAACACTAGAAGAGAGGAAATGAAACATTTCACAACTAGTTCTACATCTTGTAGAGAAGGAAAATCATGAGAGAGAGATCTAGAAAGGAAGATCAATAGCATGTAGACAGAGGGAGACATACTCACAGGGGGAGATATTTTTTTCCCACTATTGGTTAGATTATGTACAATATCATTAAAGACATATCAATAAGAGGATTTAACCTTTGGTCAAAAATGAAGAGAAAGAAAAGAAGCATGAAGATAGGGGGGGAAGCCCCAAGGGGAGATACCCTTTTCCATTGATGTCAAAGGGGGTGACATAAAAGCATTAATGAGGAGAGATGATCATAGGGGGAGCATGAGCATGAGTGTTTCCATGTCTAAGTGTTGCCATCAATGCCAAAGGGGGAGATTGTTGGATGGTTGGTTGTCATTGATGTCAACCCTTGGAGTGTGATATTGGATATTGATGTCAACCCTTGGAGAGTGATATTGGATATTGATGTTTATTGAGATTTGTATGATTGATATTGATGATGAGTTAGATGGATACATTTGATGTAGGCTACATGTATCCCCGACAATATGGTATTGGTACCCGAAGTTGAATGAGGAATATGGACATGATGGACAATGTAATTGTAGGGAATACTATCATATATGGATATTATCATTCCATTTCCGGTGATATGTAGAACACCATGTAGTTCCTCACAGTTAGAGATATATGACCTTGTAAAGTTGGAAGCCTAGAAGAGTGGCCAAGAAGCCCCTAGTTGGTTACAAGTCTTAGTCAAAGGGTAAAGTGAGTGTAACAAGAAATACCTAAAGCAAGGAAAAAGTTTACCATGAAAAGGTATATAAACACCTCAAGGAGTCATTCATAATAAACACATACTTACAATTAAATATCTATCTTGTGATTTTTATGGTATAGCATTGTGATATTTTGGCTAGTTTGTGACGACATTTGTCTGAGGAAAGCGTGGATGTACACGCAAATATATATCTTGTGATTGTTATGGTCTAGCAGGGTGGGGATGTATGGATGTACAATTAAATATATATCTTGTGATTGTTATGGTATAGTAGGGTGTGGATGTACATAGTTGTAGTGGAGGAAAGAACATATATACACATGTTGTAGAAGGGAAAGTCACATATCTTTGAAAATATTATGGAAGCTTGAGAAGAGATGTTGGTACATGGTTGTTGAGGACTGTGGAAGAGTTATAGGTTAGTTTACAGTACAAAAATTCAACTACAGGATCAAAGGTAAGTTTTAAGGGTTACATGTTTGGTTATGGTATGATACATGATGGTATGGTATTTCTTGGTGATGTTTTGGTAAATTGATTAGAGGCATTATTGGCTATCTTGGTGTATGGTTTGGTTACATGTTATGGTGCATACTTGAGTCTTGGTATATTGTATCTTGGTGATATTTAGGAGCATGCTTGATGATTTTGTTTATGAGCTTTGGTTTATGACTTGAGGCACATCATTGGATGCATGGTGCATGTTGGTTGAGCTCTACTTGGTGAGATACATTGTTGGTTCATATCTTGGTTTATTGGCATATGGTGTTGATGTATATGATTGATGTACATGGTTGATGTGCATAGTTGGGAAATGGTATGATACATGGTTGATGTGCATGGTTGGAACATGGTATGGTGTTGAGGTGCATGGTTGATGCACAGTTTGGTATAGGTGTTGGTGCATGGTTGATGGACTTGTTTTGGTACATGCTTTGGTACATGGTTGAGACACATACCCTGTGATGCTATGTTGGTGATCTTGGTACATTCTTGGTAGAGGCATGTGTTGGTGATGTTGGACATAAATTTGAGAGGTGTCCTTGGTATAGGATCCATGTGAGAGGATCTTATTGAGTATCAGTGACAGTGACAAGATGGCCAGGTTGACAGTGATAGGCTGGATATAGTGACATGTTGATAGGTTATAGGTTGTTGTGACAGTGGTTAATGTGACAGTGATAGTGGTAGTGACAATGAAAGTGTCGACAATTGTGGTAGTGAAAGTTAGCCTACACTTATATTTCAGGGCAGTTGGATGGGGCAATGAAAGGGGGTTGTAACCTCCTTCCGGTTGGAGCCAAAGAATCAGGGAGTTGGACCTTTCTTCAGGTTGGGTCCTGAGAACTAGGTGGTTGTATCCACCTTTCAGCTGGAGCCAGAGAACCTAGGGGGTTGTAGCCTTCTTCTGGTTGGATCTAGATAATTCAGGGAGTTGTAGATTCCTTCAGGTTGGAGCCTGTAAATAGGGGGTTGTAGTCTCCTTCCAGTTGTAGATGGAAAATTTGGAAGTTGGTGCTTCCTATGAATCAATTCTTGATATATATAATAAAACATCTCGTGGTTTTCTCCCATTTGGGTTTCCACGTAAATATTGGTGTATTGTGTTCTTGATGTGATGTTAATGTGATGTTTCTTATGATTATATGCTTATGATATATATATATATATATATATATATATATATATATATATATATATATATATATATATA
>ML798981.1:79014-98837 GCA_009831015.1 Picea engelmannii
TGAAGTTCTAGCACATGGTTTGAGGTACAAACTTGTGGTATAGTGTTTGAGTTATATGTGATCAGATCAGATTGGTTGATGAGTATAGAGTGACAAGTTTCTCATGTTGACATGTTTAGAGGAAGAGTGTGCTTGTCATTGATGGAAAGAACAAAAACGACGATGGCATATTGGTAGCATTGATGAGAAATAGGAAAGAAAAGATGATAGCATTGAGAATACCTAGACCATGAGAAATTGTTGTCGACAAGCTCAGGAGGATGAGCACCGGGCATAGTGTTGGAGTTTACAGATAGCCAGAGGTTATCATGAAGGCTGCAAGGAGCATGCACATGATTCCTTAGAATCCATGAGTTTGCAAAAGGAATCAAGCTCAGGAGGGATAGAGGATTGGAAGAGTTTAGAGGAAGGATGAGGGTCAAAGTCAACTCATGGAGTTAAGCTCAAAAGGGTTGACGCCAAGTTATTTGGAAAGGAGCCATCGATAATCTCGAAGGACGATAGAGATCCCTGGAGAGAAGAGGAACTATTAGCCGTGGGCCATTATATCCAGTGGAGTTGCAAGGAGGATAAACCTAAGAGTCATTCAATACTCTAAATATTAGAAGGAATCCTGACCGCTCATTGAGGCAGGACACATGGGGAGAGATCAACATTGCGTTGATTCACAAATTGGGAAATCAGAGATGGAGAAGCGAAAATGCGTGAAGTTTGAGTTCGCAAAGGTGATCACAACTGTTGATTGAGGAATGTCATGGGCCTTCAATCAGACAAGAGCTGAAACACGAGTTGCAAAGTCCCGATTCTTGTAGGAGAGATTTGGACCGTCGGATCACATCAAAATGTGGACCATTGATATGACACGACAAATTTCAGGATCTCGGACCTTGAAGAAAGGAAGTGATATAACTTCCAAATTCACGAAACGTGAAGTCCGTAAGTGCTTGGAACCAAATCACAGTCGAGGTCACGTTAGTGGAGAATGAGGGGAAGGTGCTAGCAGTGCTAGGCTCCACCTCGAAGATCGAGAGTTGGGAGAATCGAGGTGAATCGCAACAGAATATCTGATGTGAGAAGTCGTGAAGCACCTTTTTGGTTGGTGTATGGTCACAACTAATGGTCACGTGGAGAGGAAATTAGCGCCGCTCTGGATTTAATCCAACGGTGCTGATTAAATAGACAATCTGGTCAAAGGGTTGTTCTTTAACTTTGTGATTTAAGCCTCTGCGTGTATAATCCAATGGTGGAGATTAAATAGACAATATGATCGAAGGGCTACTGTTTCACTTTGTGATTTCTTGACCAATTACGATTCAGTTATACTAACTGAATCATTTTTCCGGGCATTGGAGATTCGTAGTGTAACGTTTTAGGTGAGAAAGCATAAAAGACAAAGGCAGTGACTAAGTGAGGTTGGTTGTTTTCTCTGCAAAATGAGTTGAACCATATGTAATGAAAATTATATTATGAACAAAGTGAGAACAAACTTAGAGATGAAGAAAATAAGAGGGATAGAGCATAAATGGTGAAAAGAACAAAATGTACAAGAACCTAACAACATGCAAAGGATAGAGAAAGAGATGATGGAAAGAGACAACAAGTGGAGCCAAGCATGAACAAGCAGAAGCAAAGAAAAATTGAATAACATAGAAGAAATGGTAAGCATTGACATATCTGTATTATTGTAAGCTATCATTCAAGCAAATATTTATAATTAGGGTGGTAGGGTGGTGCTAGGGAGGACTATTGTCCTCAAAGTTTCAAGTGGGTGCTTGAACACAGGGAGTTGTTGCTTCCATCCAGTTGCAGCCAAAAAAACTAGGGTGGTAGGGTGGTGCAAGGGAGAACCTTTGTTATTTGTTATACAGGTTGGTTCCTATGTGAATGGAAGTTGGTGCTTCCATCTATTTGTTGCTAGAACACTCAGGAGTTGGTTCTTCCTTCTAGTGGGTGCTAGAGAAACTAGATATTTGGTGCTCTCAACAAGTTGCATCTTGTTAAAGAAGAGGTTGTAGCCTCATTTTGAGTTGGTTCTCAAAGAAAGATGATGTACAGAACTTAAAATACTACCTATCATTCTAAGAAGTAGAGGTTTTCTCCCTTTATGGGTTTCCTCGTGAATATCTGTCTCTGTGTATATCATATGTGTGATTGATGTTTGTTATTTCTATTGTTCATGCCTTGCATAGTCTTGACGATCACTTGGAGAATATTAATAATATTTTAATAGGCATAATATTGTTTAAGCACAATGACAAATGATTCACCCCCCCCTCTCAGTTTTCTTATTAATTTCAACAATTGGTATCACAACAGGTTCCTTTTATTTAAAGGTAGATCTGTAAGCTTAAACATGACAAGTCATGAAGGGACTTCAACTAATAAGCCTCCACTGTTTGATGGAAAAAAAAATTCTTTCTGGGAAGTTTGAATGAGAACATACATTATGGTCTTAGGTGCTAATGTTTGGGATGTAGTAGAGACTGGATATACAAAACCTGTTGTGCTACCTTCCAAAGATGATAATCTAGAATTCATCTTCAATGCAATGGCAATGAATGCTATCTTGAGTGGACATTTTGAAGCTGATTTTGTAAAGGTGATGCATCTTGAATCTTCCAAAGAGATGTGGGACAAACTTATTAGCAGTTATGAAGGAAATGAGAAAGTAAAAGGTGCCAAACTTCAGACATATAGATTGAAATTTGAACAACTAAAGATGAATGAGGATGAAACAATTAGTAAATATTTTTTAGGAGTTGAGGAGCTTGTGAATTCCATGAAGGGTCTTGGTGAGAAGATTGAAAACACACTTTTAGTCCAAAATATTTTAAGATCGCTGCCTGATAGATTTAATCCAAAATTTTCTGCAATAGAAGAACTGAATGATCTTAAAATTCTGCCTATTGATCAACTCCTAGGAACTTTGAATGCTTATGAAATGAGGATTAGTAAAGATAAATCCATCACTAGAGAATCATATTTTAAAGAAGACAAGGATATTGATTCCGAATTAGATGATATTGAGGAAAAATTTGTGAGAAGGTTAAAGAAAGGATCACGAAAATACCAAGGAAAGCTGCCATTTAAATGTTTTAATTGTGGAAAGATAGGTCACTTTGCATATAAGTGTCCACAGAAGAAGAAGGACCAAAAATCTGAAGCTGAAGAGAAGTACAAATCCAAGAGATTTGGTAAAAATAAAAGTTTATGTGTAAATAATGATGACTCTTCAGGAGACACAAATAGTGACTCTTCTTGTGAAGATAAGGTTAATGAATTTGTGCTTATGGACAAAGAGGATTATGATAATAAAAGCACAAAAAGTGATGTTAATGATGAATAATCTATGGTTTATATGGAAGGTTAACTAATCAATGCTTTAGAAGAGGTTGACAAAATAAGACTTAATAAGAGAAAACAAAAAAAATTGTTGATGCTGTTTGAAAAGAATGGTAAAAAACCTGATGAAGACTTTGCCCTGCTAAAAGTGGAGTTAAAAGAGGAAAATAAAATAGAGGACATTGTGAAACAACAATTATCAAAAAAGAAAGAAATATGTGAAGCCTTGGAAGAAGAGGTAGTAAAAACCAGAAAAGCGATGGAGAAGTTTAAGGCATTGTATCACCAAAATCTGTCAAGTATTAAAGACTCAGAAGGATTAGCCACCATTCTGAATCAGTAAAGGAATCCAAAATTGAAAACTGGTTTGGGTTATGAAGAAGGATCAAGTAGTAATCAACCAAGCAACAAAGAATCCATAAAGTTCATCAAATATACAATCATTGACAACCAAAAATCTACAGAAACAAATGGAGATAATCAACTGCCAAGGAGAAGTGAAGGAAAATGTACCATAACTAAATATGAAGAACAAATAAATAGTACACCCTCTGCTCAAGGAAATCATCATCATGGAAGAAATTGACCTTCTCAAAGGAGACAACCATTTTCCAGGTACAAAGAATTTTTCTATGGATATTATTTTTTCTGCTCTAATTTTGGTCACACAACTGTAAATTATTCTTTAAGATTTAGATATGAGCAATCAAGATACTCAAGGAATAAATATCTTCCACAACAAAGAGCGAGACAACCAAGTAACAAACAACCACAGACTTCAAATCATGTGATGGATGGGAAAATTATGTAGGTTAAGCATAACAATCGTTATGATCCCTTATTCAATGAACCAGAATCTTACACCTGCCATAATTATGGACATAAAGCTGTAGACTGTCGCTTAAAGAACTATAAGCCAGATTTAAATCCCTCTGCTGAAAATGTCAAGGTTTGGAAGAAGAAAGAAGATGACAAGTGTGGATTAGTGTTGTTAGCCCAAATACAAAAGAACCCTTGGTATATTGACAGTGTATGTACCAAACATATCACTGGAGACAAAAGTAATTTTTTGTCTCTAAGTGAAAGCAAATTAGGGAATGTAACTTTTGGAAATGATGCACGAGGAAAAATCAAAGGTAAAGGAATGGTAAGTCTAAGTAATGACAAAGGGAAATATCAAGATTTGTTGTTAGTAGATGGTATGAAACATAATATTTTTAGTGTCATTCAAGTTTGTGACAGAGGATGTGAATTTTTTTTCACTTATAAAGGTTGTAAAATACAATTTGTGAACTCAGGACAATTGATTGCAAAAGGCATAAGAACAGAAAACAATGTCTATGTTTTGAAAGAATATAAAGAAGAATGTCACTTAAGTAAGTATCATGAAAGTTGGTTATGGCATAGGATACTTGGCCACCTAAATTTTGATCATCTAATCAAACTAAGAAACAATGAGGCAGTAAAAGATCTTCCAAAGATATCAAAGCCATATGATTCTATATGCAAACCTTGCCAAATAGGAAAGCCTACTCGGACATAGTTTAAATCTAAGAACTTTACTTCAACAAAAAAACCTCTTCAATTAGTACATATGGATTTATGTGGACCATCAAGGAAGGAAGGTACAGGAAAAGAAAACTATTTCATGTTTATTATTGATGATTATTCTAGACTAACATGGGTTCCCTTTCTGAAGGAAAAATATGAAGAAATTGAAATATTCAATGTGTTTAAGGCTCTGAATGAGAATCAAACAAGAAAAAGATTAAAGGTAGTAAGGTCTGATAGAGGAGGAAAGTTTAGTTCAATGTAATTCAAAGGGTTTTGTGATAAACATGGGATCAAAAGAGAGTATACTATTCCAAGGACTCCACAAAAAAATGGAGTAGTTGAGAGGCAGAATAGATCAGTTCAGTAGATGACAAGATCAATGATGAATGAAAGGAATATTGCTTAGACATATTGGGTAGAATAAATTCACACAACTGTAAATATTCTTAACAAATCTCATCTCAGGCCACAAAGTGGCAAGACTCCTTATGAACTATGGTTTGGAAGACCTGCTTCAATCAAGAATTTTAAAGTCTTTGGGAGTAAGTGTTATATCAAGAATAATGATGAAAATCTTGGCAAATATGATGACAGGGATGATGAAGGTATTTTATTAGGGTGTACTACAAACATTAAAGGATACAGATTCTATAATAAGAGGCTGCATGAAATGGTTGATTGTATTGACATAAAAGTTAATGAAGAAACCCCGCTACGAAATGTAAGCAGTATTGAACCAACCACAAAGGATATAGTTAAAGTTGAAGATGAACAGGTCCAAGAATCAGAAAGAGAAGACTCTGAGTCAGATGAAGATACAAATACTCAGGAAGACTCAAATTAGTAGACATAAACAAAATCACCTCTCAAAATTGTTAGAAAGAATCATCCTGAAAAACAAATAATTGGTGATATGAATAAAGGAGTTCAGACAAGAAGGAAATTCATTAAAGACTCAGAACAATCTCATATTTATTTCCTATATATGATTGAACCTAATTTTTTTAATGAATCCATCAAGCATTACGATTGGATTGGAGCTATGAATGAGGATATTGATCAGATTGAGAAGAAAAACACTTGGGATCTTGTTCCTAGACCCGAAGATAAGAACGTAAAAGGATCCAAATGGGTGTTCAAGAATAAAATGAATGAAAAAGGACAAATTGTTAGGAATAAAGTCAGATTGGTTTGTAAAGGGTATGCACAAATTGAAGGACATGATTTCGATGAAACCTTTACACCAGTGGCAAGATTGGAAGCCATAAGAATGTTTCTTTCCTATGCATGTCATAAGAACTTTAAAGTATATTAAATGGATGTTAAGTCAACATTTCTTAATGGAGATCTAGAGGAAGAAGTATATATGGAGAAACCTGAAGGATTTTCAGTGATAGATAATCCTGACTATGTTTGCAAGATGAAAAAGGCTTTATATGGAGTGAAACATGCACCATGAGCTTGGTATTATAGACTGGACAAATTTTTACAAGATAAAGGGTTCAAGAAAGGTACTGTTGATAGTAATCTATACATTAAGTCTGAAGGTGATGATTTAATAATTGTTTTGGTTTATGTAATGACATTATTTTTTGATGTACTAATGCCACTTCTGTTCAGTGGTTTTGTAATTCTATGCAAACTGAGTTTGAGATGTTGATGATTGGAGAATTGTCATATTTTGTTGGTTTACAAATCAATCAGTGTTGTAGGGTTATTTATCTCTCAAGAAAAATATTTGAAAGATATGTTGAAGAAGTTTCAGATGGAATATTCCTCTCCTGTTAGTACACCTATGGTGGTTGATTGTAAGCTCAGTAAAGATGATATTTCACCTGATGTTGATCAAAGAACATATCGATCAATGATAGACAATATTCTATACATCACATCATCTTGTCTTGATATAATGCAAGTTTTTGGAATGGTAGGTCGTTATCAGTCTACTCCTAAACATAGTCATTTAGTAGCTATCAAGAGGATATTCAATTATTTGAAGGGCACAATGACTTATGGTTTGTGGTATCCTAGAAATCAGAATTTTCAATTAAATGCATATTCAGATGTTGATTGGGCAAATTGTTTGGATGAGAGAAAGAGCACCAGTGGAGGTGCATTCTTCTTAGGTGATTCATTAGTAGCATGGATTAGTAAGAAGCATGGATCTATTTCTTTATCTACTACAAAGGTAGAGTACATTGGTATTGCTACTTGCTGCACTCAGATATTATGGATGATACAAACTCTTGCAGATTTAAAGGTAACTTATACTAATCCAATTCCACTTCACTGTGATAACACCAGTGCCATTAATGTCTCGAAGAATCCTTTTCTTCATTCAAATACTAAGCATATACCAATAAAATACCATTTTCTCAAAGAGAAGGTTACAAACAGAGTGGGTTAGCTGAATTATATTCCTTCCACATACTAGATAGTTGATATCTTTACTAAACCCTTAGCCAAGACACCATTTGAATATCTCCTTCAAAATTTGGGTGTCATTCCTTCTCTCACCAAAGAGAGTCCATCCTGTCAGGGGGAGTATGTGTTGGTTGAATATATGATACCTCTAAAAAGTATTGTAACAACTCAGGGGGAGCATGTTTTCTTTGACATTGATGTCGAAGGGGGAGAAAAGGTGTGGTCTAGATGGTACAGTTGGAGGTCTAAGTAGAATAGTGCAGTATTTCAGGTTTGCCATCAATGCCAAAGAGGGAGATTGTTAACATGTTTACAGGAAGAGTGTGCTTGTCATTGATGGAAAGAACAACAATGACGATGGCATATTGGTAGCATTGATGGAAAACAATAAAGCATAGATGATAACATCAAGAATGCCTAGACCATGAGAAATTTTTGTCTACAAGATCAGGAGGATGAGCACCGGGCACAGTGTTGGAGTTTCTAGATACCCAAAGGTTCTCATGAAGGCCGCAAGGAAAGTGCACATGATTCCTTAGAATCTGTGAGTTTGTAGAAGGAATCAAGATCAGGAGGGATAGAGGATTGGAAGAGTTCAGAGGAAGGATGAGGGTCAAAGTTACCTCATCGAGTTAATCTCAGAAGGGTTGATGTCGAGTTATTTAGCAAGGAGCCATTGATAATCTCGAAGCACGGTAGAGATCCCTGGAGAGAAGAGGAACTATTATCCATGGGCTATTAGATCCAATGGATTTGCAAGGAGGTGAAGCCTAGAAGTCATTCAATACTCCAAAGATCAGAAGGAATCATGGCCACTCATTGAGGAAGGAAACATGGTGAGAGATCAACATTGTGTTGATTCACCAATCAAAAAATCAGAGATAGGAGAAGCGAAAAGGCGTGAAGTCCGAGTTCACAAAGGTGATCACAGATGTTGATCAAGGAATTTTGTAGGTCATCGATTAGATAAGAGCTGAAACACAAAGTCATGAAGTCCCAACTCTTAAAGGAGAGATCTGGGTCATCGGATCACATAGGACCGTGGATCGTTGATTTGACATGGCGAAGTTTGGGAGCTCGGACCGTGAAGAAAGGAAGTGATCTAACTTCCGACTTCGTGAAATGAGAAGTCCCTAAGTTCTTGGCCCCAAGTCACAGTCAAGGTCACGTCAGTGGAGAATGAGGGGAAGGCGCTAGCGTTGCTAGGATCCACCTCGAATATCGGGAGTTGGGAGAATCGAGGTGACTCACAACAAAATATCTGATGTGCGAAGTCGCAAAGCGCCTTTTTAGTTGGCATATGGTCATAGCTACTAGTCACATGGAGAGGAACGTAGCACCTCTGTGGATTTAATCCGACGATGCTGATTAAATCGACAATCTGATCAAAGGGTTGTTGTTTCACTTCGTGATTTAAGCCTCTACGCATATAATCAAATGACGCATATTAAATAGACAATCTGATCGAAGGGTTACTATTTCACTTTGTGATTTATTGACCAATTACGATTTAGTTATACTAATTGAATCATTATTCTAGGCATTGGATATTCGTAGTGTAATGTATTAGGTGAGAAAGCATAAAAAAAAAGGCAGTGACTAAGTGAGGTTGGTTGTTTTCTCTGCAAAATGAGTTGAACCGTATGTAATGAAAATTATAGTATGAACAAAGTGAGAACAGACTCAGAGATGAAGAACATAAGTGGGACATAGTAGAAATGGTGAGAAGGGAAGAATGTACAAGAACCTAACAACATGCAAAGAATAGAGAAAGAGAAGATGGATAGAGACAACAAGTGGAGCTAAGCATGACCAGACAGAAGTAGAGCAGAATTGAAGAACATAGAAGAAATGGTAAGCATTGACATATCTGTATTCTTGTAAGCTATAATTCAAGAAAATATTTATAATCATGGTGGTAGGGTGGTGGTAGGGAGGAATGTTGTCCTCAGAGTTTCAAGTGGATGCTTGAACACAGGGAGTTGTTGCTTCCATCTGGTTGCAACCAGAAAAACTAGGGTGGTAGGGTGGTGCAAGGGAGAACCTTTGTTCTTTGTTATACAGGTTGGTTCCAGTGTGTCTGGAAGTTGGTGCTTCCATCCAGTTGGTGCTGGAACAATCGGGAGTTGGTGCTTCCTTCTAGTGGGTGCTAGAGAAACCAAAGAGTTGGTGTTCTCAACAAGTTGCAGCTTGTTAAAGAAGAGGTTGTAGCCTCATTTTGAGTTGGTGCTCAAAGAAAGATGATGTACAAAACTTAAAAGACTACGTATCATTCTAAGAAGAAGAGGTTTTCTCCCTTTATGGGTTTCCTCGTGAATATCTGTCTTTGTGTATATTATATGTGTGATTGATGTTTGTTATTTCTATTGTTCATTCCTTGCATAGTCTTGATGATCACTTGGAGAAGATAAATAATATTCTAATAGGCATAAGATTTTTTAAGCATAGTAACAACTGATTCACCCCCCCCCCCCCTCTTAGTTGTCATAGTAATTTCAACATCTCAGTGACATATTCAGTTTCTACATTTGATGTTGAGGTACAGGTTGATGCATGGTTGATGCACTTGTTTATGGTATTAGTTGGTACATGTTGATTGGTACATGTTTACAACAATATATCTCACAGTGATAGTGTGACAATGGTTCCATCATTCTACTTATATTTCAGGGCAGTTGGATGGGGAAAGGATAGGTGGTTGTAGCCACCTTTGGGGTATAGCCGAAGAACATAGGGGGGTTTATCCTCCTTCTAGTTGTATGCATAGAATTGGGGAGTTGGAGCTTCCCTCAGGTTATATCCTGAGAAACTAGGAGGTGAGAGTTGCCTTCCAGTTGTAGCTGGAAAACAAAGGAAGTTGGTGATTCCAATGAATGTAATTCTTAAAGACATATAAGAAAAAACTTTTCATGGTTTTCTCCCGCCTTTGGTTTCCACGTAAAAACACTGGTGTACTATGTATGTGTTTGATTGCTCATTTTTTCATTGATTATTTACTCTCCAACTATTGGATGATAATGCTACATTGATATAACACTTTTATTTTGTGGTTAAAAAGGATTAAATTTCTCTATTACAGATTCACCCCCCCTCTCAGTAATCCAAGAGAGAAGATGGATCTCGTTCCTTAGGTTATGAAGTTTGAACGTAAGAGAGATGGGGGATTGGAACTATTGTTGGAGTAGAAGCTAGGTTATGGGTTGTTGATTTTGGATAGTGGACAAACAATATGGCTAGACCTCCTTATAGAATCACAGCCTTAGCTTGGGGGTGGCTTGTTGTTGAGATTTCAAATGACAAGCCTATGGCTAGAAGGAATGTCCCTTGTATGCATCCAGTTGGATTAGAAATTCAAGATAAGTTTTATGTTCTATTTACATGATTATTTCTACTATGTATATTTTTAATTTCAATGTTTTCTGGTTTATTTATAACAATTGCATTCATGTGTTTTTATTTATTCTATTAGTTGCATGAATGAATTAGCATGCTCTTATTGTTGATTTTATTATGTAAAGAAAAATTGTGTTTAAGTGATTTTAGTAGGAAGGGTTCTTTACAGTTCTTTGAAGATATC
This sequence comes from Picea engelmannii, assembly GCA_009831015.1. Lineage (NCBI taxonomy): Eukaryota > Viridiplantae > Streptophyta > Pinopsida > Pinales > Pinaceae > Picea > Picea engelmannii. Next base: position 89,912 of record ML798981.1, read on the forward strand.
CTCCATTCTCTTTTTGAATTCTCCTAGGGAATTCTTGTGACCAAACACCCTCACCTTCCTCTGGTAATGTATGTGTGGAACCACAAAGGCTATCTTATGGCGGTCTTCTAGGATTATTCTAATCTTGTTGAAACCAAAATTTAGGTCAAACTTACTGAAGACTATTTACCTTTTCCGTTCTACAATAAGGAGGATGTTTTTCAAAGAGGATAGTGAATAGATTGTAAAACCTTGTTTAGAGGTTTGTAATTTACAACCAGTCTTGGTTTACCCCTCTTCCACTCTGAGTTATTGTTCACGTAAAATCCATGACAAGCCCATGAATTCTTCGATGGCTCAAAATTGCAGAACAAGGCTTCTTTGTGCATATTCTCTACTTTCTTTGTGGACATTCTTTGCTTTCTTTGATTATTCTTTCTCCCTATTTTTTCATCTACCTTCATGGAACAAGGGAGTCTATGTATTTTTAATATATATATATATAATAATAATAATAATAATAATAATAATAATAATAATAATAATAATAATTCCTTCTATCGCGTATCCCCGTTCAATGCAGCCTTAGATGCTCTAATCTCCTGAGGATTTTAGTATCCACAACATGATCCTATTGGCTTCGACAAATGAGACAAGGTCAGGGTGAAACACTAATTTCAGGAGTACTATAGTAGCAACCGTGTTATGAAAAACTTATTGAAAATTCCTTTTTGACTTGATTCAAATCTCTACAGAGTGGAGTGAGTAACACACACACACACAAATTTCAGGAGTACTATAGTAGCAACCGTGCTATGCAAAAAATATTGAAAATTCCTTTTTGACTTGATTCAAATCTCTATGGAGTGGAGTGAGTAACACACACACACACACACACACACACACACACACACACACACACACACACAATATTTTTATGTACAGATTTAATAGTTACAGGAAAAAATAAATTCAAAAATTATGAGCCTAATATGAATTCATCTTTAATATTATCCATACCATGAAAATATAGTAAGAAATAATTCTTATTTATTTGAAAAGGGAACACATTGGTTTCACCAAAAATATCTACCACAGAGCCCTCTATAGCTCTTGTTTCTTTCATTGTTTGATACCAGTAATAAGACGGGATATCATTTCTTCTTAGGACATTAAATTGACATCTTGAATCTATCATGCAATATAATTCATAGGGATTTGTTCCATGAGGGAATAACTATACCTTGATATATAACTTGGTTCTTGATGTTGCAATCCTTACTCCGACACCTAGGTATCTTATTATCTAGTGATTTCCTTACAACAAATCAGATTAGTAGCTCATAAAACAAAAATACACTACTGGAATATTCAACTCAAATAAAAATAGTGGAAGTGATACAAGAAACCAAATCAGGCACACATAAACACCAATAGTTTTGGTTAGATATCCCTAGAAAAAACCTTAGAGGGAAAACCAGTGCTGAGTTGATTTTATTATGATAAAATCAGGGCTCTCGTAATAGGAATAATGGCCCATTGAGAGAAATACAACTACAAACAAACCTAGCAAAGTCTTCCCTATTGTATGACCTAGATATGTAATGATTTTCAAGGTGTACGTTCCTTTCATTAAGAAAACTTGTGTATACATGTTTGTCTCCACTGAAACCCGCACACATGACCTCAAGAACTATACGAAAAACTCGGTATGGATCGACCCTTTACTATGGCTTCACTATACTAAAACCCACCTGTGGTTTCTTCTATTATATCTTCTCCTTGACTTGATCTCTAGATGGAATCCCTTCTCCACCTATCCAATATCTACTTGAATCGTGATCCTTTGTGATCCAATATCTGAGAAAAATTCCTTCTATACTCTATATCAATGTTTCATGTGTCTTCTACTTCACCCTAGACTTACTTTTATAATTTAGAGTTATGAAATAACCCTAATATACAAAGTAATTGATAGTTGAGATTACTTCTCACCTCACTTGAGATCAATGGATAGGATTAAATGATAAGTAATTTTAGCATTTCCTTAAATAACTCAACTAATTAATAAAATCAATTTACTTTAATAATTCCTTTAATTAATGTAAAGTATCAATGTATAAGACTTTGGATGATTTCCACATGTCTAGACATTTAGACCTGTGGAAAAATACATGTCTGATGCTACCAACATCAACACTCCATATTATCAATTAAGGTATTAAGAACCACTTCAATTTTGTCCCTAAAGAACATAAACCTCCCTTTAACCAAAGGTTTGGTAAGAATATCTGCAACCTACTCATATGTGGAAATATAACAAATCTTTAATGCTCCCTTCTAGATCCTATATCGAATGAAGTGGTATTTAATCTCTATATTCTTGGACCTATCATGGAATAATGGACTCCTCAAAATGCCTCCTCTTGAGTCTTATCCCCTAATATCATGTGAGCACTCATGTTTTTCACATATACCATAGTTTTACACACCTCTACCCAAATAAACATAGGCAAGTCCTAGTCATGTATCATATCCCTGGAAGAACTGATATGGACCAATTATTTCTCTTTGCAACCTGATAGTGCTAAGAGTTGTATGAGACTGCCAACTTCCTCTCGATCCTCTCCTCCTTGTAGAAATACTTGAAGTCATTGGAGGTCTACTCTCACCCATTATTTGACCTCAATACCTTGATATTATTCCCCATCTGGTTCTCCACCTGATCTCTAAACTCCTAAAACTGATTGAAGATTTCATCCTTGGTATTCATAAAGAAGATCCATGTTTTCCTAGAAAAATCATCAATAAACATCACATAATATGACAATCCCTACACTGATGGTACTTACATCATTCCATTCACATGTGAATGGATAATATCCAATATCCCATTGGACCTACTATCACTACTCAGAAAATCAACCTTGGAACTCTTTCCAAGGGCACACCCTCTCCACACTCCCTGCTACTCAATACTGAAATCTGGAATACCTGTAACAATTTCCCTCAAAATAAAAAATTCCCTGTAGTGTAGGTGTCCCAACATCCCATGCCTCAACTCATATAGGTTTTCACTATCGTGTATCAAGTTTTGAACATCCTTTCCCCACAACCTATATAAAGTTCCCTCTCTAATTCCAACGCCCACTGTTGTGTTTGGGATATCTTTCTCTATACGTATGAGTACTTTCCCTCTCTGAAAAGTGATGGAAAAACTCTCGTCCTCCATAGTTGAGACTAAGAGTAAATTCTTCTTCAAACCTAGTACATCAAGAACATCCTGGGCATCCAACAAACCTCCTAACTCAAGGTGGAAAATAATATTTCCCTCTCCCTTCATTGCATACTTGTCATCATCACCAAGATTCACATCAACATATAAGTCCATCTCCATTATACTTTTAAATATTTCCCATGCTTTTTCCATATGATGAGATGCACCATTGTACAAGAATGATGCACTCCTCATAGTTCTATTGGTTGAAAGGAAAGAAAATATTGAGAAATACTTCTCAAACTTCATTGCAAACTCACCTAGTTGAGTATCTGTTGATGCTACTATCCACGTCTTTCCTTTACCGTTATTTTTCTCTATAAAATGTAATTCATAATGTCCATTCTTATGACATGAGAAACACTTTATTTTACTCGAGTCCTTCTTCTTCCCTAGTTGTGATGATTGTTGGGCTCTAAAGATGTCCTAAAACAACCTTAGTTTAACATTAATTTATCAACTCGAGGATTTGTCTTTTATCTCAAGAATATCAGCAAAGTCTATGCAGATAGTTCATAGAGGTTAAAATCACATAGTTAAAGAAAATCTGAATTTATCAATAATCAAGTTCGTCACACATTCATTAAACTTCTAAAAATAAGATTTTACTGAAGAGGATTGAAATCCGATCTGTAATGTTCTTAAAAACATGAATTGAATTTCTTAATTAATCTAATTAAGAAACATGAATTGAATCTATGGAAAATCTTAATAAACTGATCTATTTACGACTATCTAATCTGCTGGAAAGAAATAACTGGGTACTGTAAATTCAGGAAAGAATGGTGAATGAAAGGAACAACAAATGCTAATTTAGCGGAAAGGAACAACAATTGCTAATTGAGCGAAAAGGGACAACAAATACTAAGCTAAGCGGAAGGGACAACAAATACTAAACTAAGCGGAAGGGACAACAAATACTAAACTAAGCAAAAGGGATAGAAAATGCTAATTTAGGCGAAAAGGAACAACGCATGTGAAAATGAGAAGAATTGTAAAGCAGTAAACTACAACAAAATGGAATATGGAACAACAATCGATAACATTCAAAATGAAGCATCTATCTATTGCAAGAAAACAACATGAAAGTATTAACACACTTATTCATTTATATTAATTACTGCAAAGGAGATTTAAACCATAAAACAAAAATCAAACTAATACAATTACATATATATATAGTAATTCCTTCAGACTGGGTCCTCGGTCCTCATAAGTACTACTGCTAGAAACTAAGTATGTGAAAATGATGAAAACATTCAAAGCCTTTATTAATTCCATAACTGATATAACATTTACAAAAGCTGTTTGTGCAGAGCAATTCTGAGTTCTGAATGCTTGGATAAATTTCTAAGATGATCCTTTCCAGGATCCACTACCCTTTATATATTACAAAATATGGGTAAATTAAGCTATCCCGAGGATCAAGAGATCCTTAGGATCGCTATTATTATTTATGAAGTTTACAAAATAGAGAACCAATCTCTCTTGAAACTACATTATGCCTAATATCTTTAACCTCCAATAGCTTACGTATATCCAAAATATCTTTAGCTACCGTGGGTTTAGCAATATTTACCCATTCTTGTAACAAAATCAAACAATTCCAACCATATTTTAGAATTTATAAAATACAACTCAATAATATTTCTGGAAGACATTTTAATCATTTTCCATTCTATTTTATTCCTATGTAACATAAAAGTCAGTCGAGATCATATCATAAATCATGGGACTGAGGGGCATATTTGTACCTTTTCATAACCCAACATTATCCCCCAGCTTAGATTCTTGCATGTCCTCATGCAAGCTAAGTTCTTACATGTAAAGAAGTGTTGTTGTAAGGAGGAAAAGTAGGTTCACCAGGTTCCCTGAACCCATTCTTACGTCCGAGTCCTCCAAAAGCAGCGTCTTCCCTCTTTCTATTAAATTGATAATCTCTCTGGTATTCCTCCGGAGGAAACTAGATAATAGGGGGATTATATCTACACCCAATCCAGGCAAGTCCTTCTTCCTGGATCATTTTTTCATATCTTTCTATTCTGAAGGTGGCTGCAAAGATATTCTTGAAACCGAAGGGTTCCCTAATTTTTACTTCATTTGGGGAGGCATCCCACCTTAACTTGGAGCTAGTAAGAGATTCTTCTTTGAGTTACCTAAAATATGTCATGCTTGATCGTATAACCTGTTGGTGAGTAGGACCTAAAGAGCCTCTCACCCCTTCCCTTTTCATGAAAGTCCTATGTCGCATGATGGCTAGAAAATATTTTGGTGGTTCTCCTCTGATCCAGAGATCTAACCCAGTTTCTCTCTTTATGAAAGTTTTGTGGGCTTTAGCCCACCTGAATTGATTTTTGGTGAAGGATAGGAATTCTTGAAGTTGTGTGTCTCTAATAAAAGGACCATGGTTATCTCTATTATTGTCTTCCAAAATGAATGTCTGGAAGTATAGCTCGCACAAACAATATTATACTTTCTCTTCCTGCTCTCTAAAAAATGACACAAACTCAGAGATAGTGGTGAATTTAATCGGGTTACCTACTTGAATAGCTTTCACCCTTAGAAATAGGTATCATTCTAATAATAAAAAAGTATAATTGGTAGCAGGAGATCTACAATATATTACATCAGTGTAGACATCAGAAATCTCTTTGATTTTCTCCAAAGCATTTTCCAATTGACCTTGTATTTTCTTTGTCTTCCCTTGAGCCTTAGTCAGCTCAGCATAAGTCTCATTTTCCATTTCTAACATGGTTTTAAGTTATTTAATAACTCTTTGGTTCTCTTCCATGGTCACCATTTCATCTCTGGTTTGAGTCAAGGCTTGCTGGGCTTGTACCAGCTCTATTTCCAGTCTATCTATGATGGCACTCTGATCCTAAAACTGAGATGCCTATTCAATCTGGCAGTCTACTTCTTTCATTATTGGGAGTACTGTCTAAGTTTCTACATATATGGTCCCCAGAGGAGTGGGAATCACTTCCTTAGGTCGAGCAACATCTCCTCCTAGAATTCCTGGTTGAGCCTATGTTTCATATGCTTCCAAAGGAATCTCTTCTTCATTTTGAACAACTACCCTTTCTGTTGTTGTAATATCAGTCTGAAGTTCCATTTCTGTTGTCTCTTCATGGATATGCATCTCTGTCTGTGTTCCTACAAAAATTGTTTGGACTTCCCTCCTAGGAAGAGGGTTCCTTCCCTGTGCCCTATGTCTTTTGGTCTTCTTTCTTTCATGGGCCTTGTCGCCTTGCTCTAGTTGTTTTCTTAATTCTTTGATAATTTCCTTAAGCTTGCCAACTTTCTGCTTTAACACTTTAATCCTTTTAACCCTTCTTTTCAACAACTTGTTCTCTTATTTTAGCCTTCTGATTTTATTGTGGATTTTGCCTGATTTCTATTTTTGTGAACTATTAGGGTTTTCCTTACCCTGATCAGTCAATAGTTGTTCTTCTGTTTCTTCTGCTTGCATTGCTGGGATATTTACCTTAGTATGATATTCCTCTTGTGTTGTATCTTTTGGGAATGACATCTAAATCTTAGGGAAGCCTTCAGCAGGGTTTGAAGAAGAGGCTGGCACTTGGTATTCTTATGGCCTGTTTGTGTCTTTGTTAATTGAGGTCCCTAAACTTCCTAGAACCTGAGCTATATCTACCTCATATATTTTCAAAAACTGTTCTGTGAGGTGTCCCAGTACTGGTTGACTGTTTCCTTGTGGGTTTTGTTCTGTCTGTTCAATTTCCTAAAAATCTTCCTGTAAGGGTTGCTCTATTTGCATTATGTCTTGTATTTCTTCAGTCTGTTCTGTCATTTCTTTAATTTCTTCAGGTTGTTCTGTCATTTCTTGAATTTATTCAGGTTGTTTTGTCTGTTTGCTTCTTCTTTTCCTCTCAATGGGGGTTTTAGGAGCAACAATTTCTCTTTTTCTCTTTCTCGTTGATGCCTCTGCTTGTGAGGTCTTAGTCTCTTCTAATTGCATGGGGTTTTCCTTGACTTCAGGTTGAGGAGGTGGAACCTCCATTTGGGTGGTGGATTCCTCTTCATGTGCTACTTCAATTCCCTGGGTTGGGTCTTCATGATGTGATTCAGGTTGTTCTAATTGTAGGGGCCTATTGGCCTCAATAAGATTACTCCAGGTTATTTGAGTTTGAATCAGGGATTTATTTAATATTATTTTTACCAATCCATGGTGGCTAATTATAGTAACAGGATCTTTTTCCTTATGTGTTCTTATAGCGACCTCATGTAACATAGCATTTAGGAAAAAAGGTAAATTGATCACTAACCGTTGTTTGAGCATTGTTAGTAGTTTGAGTTGGCCTGGACGGATCACATCATAACTTCTATTGTAGGTGATATACCTCTGTATGACACCTGCCATATCTTTCCAGGGTTTGCGGAGAGTGTTGGGGTTAAGTCCCTTTCCCTTTTTATCCAATTCCTCTCCAGGGTCTACAAAAGATTCTACATCTTCTTTAAGCGTTGTATATATTCCAGTCCATTGTATTCATGTGTTAGGAAGGCCTGTAATCTCTACTACAATTTCCTGAGTGACTGGAATTTCTATATCACAAACCATGGAGGTTTCTCCCTGCAAGTTCTGGAAAAATTTGATCATGATGTCTGTATTATATCCTTGCAACCGATTGAGGAACTATGTCCACCCCAGACAGTGTAAGATTTCTCTTGCATGCTCATTTACCTGTAGTAATGTTGGTTCCCATCGCACACTTCGGCCTCCCATATTTCTATAAGAAGGTGAGGATGACTAACTCTCCTTGTTGCAGCTTAACTCAACCATTTTTTCAAACAACAAAAATAGAAAATATAGAACACCATTGTGTATATGTAAAAATGCGATTTTTTTCGTATTTACTGCACTTATTGAAATCTATCAGTAATGTATCGAGCATCTACCCCCCATAAATGGAAAGTTCGACCTATACCGTCAAATGTACAAGTGTAATAATGGCAGGGAGTTCCTGTGAGGTGTCATTGCTATGCCGTCGTCGCCGCTGGAAAAGACAATCATTAATAACTTTTCAAAACTCACTTTAACGATATTTATGATAATCATCACTTTGTGTGGGAAATTCAAATTGTCATACCTAAGTTAGAAACCCTTTGAGGAAAAACGATTTCGAAAGATTTTAAATTTGTTCACGTTTTTAAAATTTTCCACATATCATAACATTGTTACTTTCCCTTTTTATTGGATATATCCGGAATGATAGCCTCATGGTTTAGAAAAGGAAATCTAAGAACACATGAAGCTTGGTGTATTAAGTTAAACTTCGATACCACAGGCAGAGCCAGTGCTACTAGCAGGCATCCATAGCCTCGACAGGGTTTCCTTTTAACCCATAGATGAGCCTATATCATTAATAAATAGTTTGAGTCATATTTTCCCAAGAAGACCATTATCCTGGTTTGGTAGCCAGATGATGATAATTCCACTCACTAGATTTTAACCTAAGTGAACAAGTCGACTCGTGCTGAGACCTCTTGTCCTTTGACAAAAAAATGCCAAAGGCCATTGCCCTGGTGTGGTGGCCATATTGCGAATGTCACCTATGCTATTATCTCATGATTGTGGTAGGTTGGATGTTGATGATACCCCCTATTCTTTATGGAATACGTTTATTACTTTGTTAAAAGCTTTATTTTGATTTT
>ML798981.1:98876-109590 GCA_009831015.1 Picea engelmannii
ATATATATATATATATATTTAACCCCTATCAAGGGAGGCTCATCTACTCCTTAAGAGTGAGGGATGGCATAAGAAGTGTAAGAATGCCAAGTAAGAATGTATTTAAGTTTCCTTATTATTATATGAAATAAATTATCATTCAAGTATATGTATATATATAGGGGAAAGAAACAAATTATGGTGGTTAATCAATTGTTAACAATTTTTAAGATGATTCGGAGAAATTAATCCAAAAATAGTTTACTAAGGTATGTTAAATGATCCACACCAAATGAAAAATTAGAACTAGTGTTGATGAAAAGGAATCAGTGAAGGTCATACCCAAAGGAGTGACTGACATAACAATGGAATGTTTTGAGAAAGGAACAACAATAGGAAATACTCGTGAAGGGAACAACAACTGTTCCTTTCGAATGGACAACACTATTGAAAAAAACACAACATACATTATAAGGGGAACAACAATGTGACAAAAGGAACAACAATCGTTATTTTGGATGGATGATATTACTTATGAAGGGAACAACAATCATTTTTTTCAAAGGAACGACAATGGTTTGAAAAGGAATCAATGATCATGCGAAGGTACAACATTCGTCGTTTTCAAAGGAACAACAATCATTTCGTTTTAAATGAACAACAGGGATGATGTTAAAATTTTTACCCATCTAATTAAGTGATTAAAAACTCCCACAAACATTTTTGTTTTAGTGAATCTATAATTGATTCATCAACTAAACTAAGTCAATTTATATGGGTAATTTTAATAATCGAAGTATTGGATGGTTCATAAGCATGTTCATTTCTTGAAAAAAACAGGGTTTATATTTGTTGGGTTTTTTTTTGTTTTTGTTTTGCAAAGTGAGATAGGAGCAAAGAACAAAAAAGAGTGTTAATTATATTCATTATAGTCATATTTTCTAGTTCGTATTCTCTCAAGTGACTTTCCTAAAAAAAAGAAGAAAACTAAAAACTCAATCAAATCTGTAAAGAAAGTTATATAAAATATATACAGTGCTAAACAAATCAACATTTATGGAGTTGAGGCTGCTGGGTTACCCTCCTAGCTAGCCAAGATCTGAAAGTAGGGTCCTTACTTACTTTTTGGTAGAAGGATTCTTTTGAAGGCAACTTATGGTAGAGTCGTAGCTAATGTCCATTTACTAGAAAGGTAGACCCAGACCCATCGATGGTAATTAGAGTGATAGTGCCATTATCATGAACTTTATTAATTTCATATGGTCCCAGCCACCTTGTTTGTAATTTTCCAGGAAAATCCTAAAATATGGAATCATAGAGAAGTGCCCAATCACCTTTCTGGAATGATTTCTTATTGATATGTTTGTAGTGCCAGTTCTCTCTTTGTTTCTAAATAACAACTATGCGCTCCAAGGCAGACATGTGTGCTTCATCCAACTCATTGAGCTGTTGTAGGCATTGTTTATGTGCCTCTATAAGATCTAGTCCAATTTCCTCGACCATCCTTAGAGTCTCGATCTCAAAATTGATTGGAAAGATAGGTTATTTACCATAGACTAAGTGATAAGGAGAGTAGTCAGTGGTGTTACGTCGTGTTGTGCGATAAGTCCATAGGGAATTTGGAAGCTCAATTTCCCAATTCTTTTGGTTTGTTGAGACATTTTTTGTCAAAATTGTCTCCAAGACTTTATTTGTGTTTTCTACTTGTCTGTTTGTCTGCGGGTGGTATGGAGAAGTAACTCTATGTTTAATTTGATAATTTTTCAGGGTGGTTGTGATTCTATGAGCTGTAAATTGTTACCCCCCATCAGTGATTACTTCCTTGGGTATTCCATAGCATAGAAATAATTTGAAAATAAATTTAATGACTACTTCCTCTGTTGTGTTTGGTAAGGCTTCTGCCTCTACCCATTTGGTCATGTAGTTAGTTGCAACTAGAATATAGGCCTTCTGATTTGAATTCAGGTTGAAGGGGCCACTGAAGTCTAGTTCCCATATCTCAAATGGTTTTGTGACTACATGTTATTTTAGGGGAATTTCATCAGACTGACCTGGTTTTCCCATCCATTGACAACTGTCGTGGGTCTGGAAATATTTTTTCACATCTCTGAATATTGAGGGCCAATAATTTCCCATATGTAAAATATCATGTCTGGTCCTGCAATCTGCAAAATGCCTGCCACAGGGCTCGTCATGTCCTTCCTTCAGTATGTTGTAGATTTCTCCATCTCGAACACATATACGAACCTGGAGATCAACCCCTATGTGGAAACGATATCCACCAATCCAGGAAAATCGTGCGCTACGTTGGACAATCAATTTTATTTCTCTTGATGATAGATATACTGGTAGTTTCCCGACTGCCAGATAATTTTCCACATCATCATACCAAGGTGGCTTAGTATTGTCAGCAAACAAATGCTTATCTGGAAATTGGTCTTCAATCGTCAAGGAATCGTCTATTTTAGGTATGCGAGACAGGAAGTCTGCAACAATATTTTCTCTTCCAGGTCGATCTTTGATGGTGATGTCAAATTTCTGCAATAGAAATAACCACCGAGTGACCCATCCATTAGTAATAGGTTTATTAGCTAGATATTTAATGGCAGAATGATCAGTATACAGAATAGCTAGATATCCTGTTATATAATGACGAAATTTATTGATGGCATGTATAATAACTAAAAATTATTTTTCTGATACTGTATAATTAGATTCAACAGGAGTGATATTCTTGCTGATAAAATAAATAACATAGGGTTTCTTGTCTTCTTCCTCTCCAAGGACAACACCTATGGTGATATCTGATGCATCGATGGAGATGTGAAATGGTATTTTCCAGTTTGGTACTCTCAACACCGGTGCTATTGAAATCATCTTCTTGAGTCCTATAAATGCCACATTACACTTATCAGACCACTGAAATTCCACATTACTAGTTAGATCATGTAAAGGTGCAACAGATCTTGCAAAATTTTCTATAAATCTACGATAGTATCCTGAAGCTCCAGGGAAAATACGTACCTCAGTTTGCGTGCATGGTGTAGGTAGATTAAGGATTACCTCTATTTTTGTTGGGTGTACCTTCATTCCATCTGCAGAAATATAATGCCCTAGTACCACACCTTCAGTCATCATCATGTGACATTTTTCATGGCTTAAACATAATCTGGTAGCAATGCACCGTTGCAGTACCTTCTCCAGATTGTCCAGAGCTTGATCAAAGTCATCGCCATAAGGTGTGAAATCATCCATATAAACTTCAAGCCCTTCACTAATCAGATCGGTGAAAATGCTTAGAATGTCCCTTTGGAATGTGGCTGGAGCATTACATAGTCCAAAGGGAAATACTCTGTATGCAAAGGTACCCCAGGGACATGTAAATGTGGTTTTATATTGATCTTTCGAGGAAATCTAGATCTGATTATATCCACTAAAACCATCTAGGAAAGAGAAGGATTTATTCCCTTCCAAAGTATCTAGAACCTGATCGATGAAAGGTAGGGGGAAGTGGTCCCTTTGAGTGGCTTTGTTAAGTTCCCTATAGTCTACACAAATTATCCATTTCCCATTCTTCTTGGGAATGATCACTAGTGGGGAAACCCACCGACTATCTGAGATAGGATATATAAAATCTATGTCCAACAACTTTTGTAATTCCTCTATAACAATGTCCCTGAGGTAGGGACTCAATCTTCTTTGGGGCTGTTGGATAGGTCAGGCATCTTTATCAATATAAATATGGTGTGTGCAGAGTTGAGGATCAATACCTTTCATGTCAGAATACTCGTAGGCAAAATCTTGCTGATATTTAGAAATGATTTGAATCAGTTTTTGTTGTTGTTTCTCATCTAAATTGGCATTAATGTTCAGAGACCTCCCTAGTGCAATCTCAACTGATTTTTTGTTATGAACAACGGTAGTCGGGATTTGTTGTTCCATCAAATATTCCAGTGAGTCTCCCTATGCTTCACAATCTAGAACAACTTTGATTATTGACACATTGGGTTACTTACAATGGCTGGGATGTTAGTGAAACAACTGATCACGTCATCCTCTAATTGGTTCTTGAGTCTGAGAGATTCTTCCAACGTGAGAGGGGATCGTAGATCCTTTTCTGGATATCTTGGTGGTGGCAGATGTGGATGTATGATAGTTAGGCTTGTCTTGGCTGGAGGATATAGGATGAGGTTCTTTGTAACACATCCTCTATCAATAGTCATATTAATTGTATGACATCCTATGTACACATGCTACTGCGAGCCATGGTTTTCCCGGTATTAATGGATGCCTTTAGATTCCACTTCTTGGGTTGATGATGAGAAAATCTGTTGGATATTCCCAAGAGTCGATTGAAATTGCTATATCATGTAATGTGCCAACCGGTTTAACCACTGATCAATCATCCAATTGTAACATAATTGGGGTAGTGTTAGCACAAGAATTTGCAGCCAGAAGAGGCTTGCCTCTCCATAAGAAACTAAATAACCTCTACATGCATATACAGGATTCTAACCTATCAACTCAAGGTTCTTGATTAGTCTCATAATACATAAGAGAACATAAATTCCATAGCACCATGGCACTGCGAAATTGTTTATATAATATGGTCTGCCATTTTACTACCTAAAATGCTACCAAATCTGTTAAGCAGTGTAATGATGGTGCTATGAATTCCATAGGTTGTTACCAAATTTGTTTTCATGTCGAATGCTACCAAATATGTCAACGTTGAAGTGATGTAGTTGCGAATTATGATGGCACTACCAAATTTCATGCAGACACACAGGCGGGCGCTACCGAAATTTTGACAGAGACCAAATTGTGCAGAGTTATTTTGTAAGGACGCTTCTGTCAGTTTTGAGTGACTAACTTAAAACTTGGATTATGAACAAATGAGAAGGTATTTTTGAAAACTAGAGGACATTTTTGTTCACCACATACCAAATAACATAAAAATCTCTCCGGTTTGCAAAATATGTTATGGTTAGATAGATATTATACATAGAAGTGGCACTATGGAATGTGTTTCAAAAGCTCTGTTCTAGACTGTTGAAATGATATTTTTGACCCGATGACTTCCAGGATCATTTCCGGGTGAAACAAGATGAATTTTCAAAATATGAAGGAGGTTATTGTCAAGAACGGGCCCATGAACATTAACCTCTTTCATGTTTCACACAGGTGTCATGGATTGTGATATTCGAAAGAATATTTGGGCCCTATGTTTTCAGTTTTCGTGATTTCCTGTTTGAGACATGTTTTTGTGACACCTGTTGCGGCCATATGGAGATGAAATTAAAGAAAATGAGAGAGGTTTTTCTTCATAACGAGCTGATATAAAAAAACCGTTCTCATATAGTACACAACTATTATGGTTTGATAATTACAAGTGGCATTTGGAAGCCTATTTTTCAGAATTTTGCCTCCTGAAAAGTAGGAAATTAGTTAAAACATGTCATTTTCTATTTGTAGTTGTTTCTATTTTGGGAAATGGGTTGGAGTTCGAATGGTTGAGATAGGTTCCCTTATACTGTAATATTTTTATAAAGTTATTGTGAACTGGTTATGTACTTGATTTGAGACATCTTGGTTAATAGAACTCAACTTCTTAACATTCAATCTTATGTATTCCTTCTTCATTCTTCCACCTATCAGCATATAATCTTGTTTTCTGTTGAGCAGCTTTACTGTCTTCGATGAGTAGAATGTTTGTGACTCCATTGCCCATTGGTGTAGCCTACTAATGTGCAGTTTTCTTCCCTCTCCCTTTCTTTCTCCATCTTGTTGATCCACCTATTCAAAACCAAAATTATCTTTTACATTCTGATGGGTGTTGAGCTTACACTTTAGCAATCTCAATGTGACTTTCAGTACTAACATTTTTGGCACCGTTGCCGAGGATAGATTTGAGCAGATTGAAAATATACCTAGGAAGAACGACACTGCATAGATCTAGCTTTAGATGGTGACTGAAGTTGGACACCTTCAAGACTACACATTCACCATGTCCGCTCCATTGTTTAGAATTTGTTGGTGACTGCATTGGAATGAGACAAATTAAATGGCTAAGAAGGCTATCCTGGCCAGGAGGTTTTCCCCACTCAATTTCTCAGCCATATATGGTTATCCACATCCTGTGCCTCAAATTGATGAATGGAAAGATCTGCTGCCCAGATTTTATGAAGGTGAGAATGATATCCCTATTGAGCATGTTCATGAATTTCATGCTTTGATGCAACATCTTGACATCCATGATGAAGATATATTGATGAAAATGTTTATGTATTCATTGGAAGGCCATGCAAGGAAATGGTATAGAACACTCCCTGCTTCTATTATTTCCTCTTTGAAAGACTTTCGTGATGTTTTTTTATTCTCATTGCAAGATAATTTATCCAACTGAAAGACTTTTTGAGAATTATTGTGAGGGTTATGCATCATATATTCAGGATTCAACAAGTGATTCCTCTAGCAGTGATGATGAAAGGGATGATTGTAGAGAGAAGGACTTAGATTATGAGTTTCATAATGCTTTTCCTAAATTTGAAGAACAAATGCATCAGTCATGTCAAAATCTAGGTCCCCAAGAGAAAGATCAATATGGACAATCCATCATTTCCTTTTCGCCTCCTTTTCTCGACTCTTTAAGTCAAGAGGTCATCTTAGGTTCAGAGTTATTTCATCATGAGGATAGTGTTTCATCTTGTCATGACCGAATTCATATCTTACCATTTTTTTTTGTAATCCCTCCTATTGTTAATGAACTAGTGTGCCATGATTTTCCAATTTTTGATGACTATGAGGATGTTTTCACTGAAAAACCAGCTGTCCCAATTAGTGTACTAATCCCCTCAGCCATTAATAGTCAAATGGTAATTTACTCACCTTTGTATGATGATTATGATGATGATTTCCATGAACAGTCTATTGAATACCTTATATAAGAGAAGTACCCTTCCCATCAAAGAAACAATAGCTTGTTTCAACCCTCATGTCATATTTTTGTTGCTGAAAAAGATGATAATCTAAGTTTAGAAGGTGAAAAACTGAGAAATTGGGACCATAAGCCAAGCTACGATGAATATCCCTCAGAATCAGAAGATAAGACAGAAGAATGTAGTTTCCCAAGAACTTCTAATTGTGATGAACTTCCTTATCAACCCCCTCTTCCTCTAGAGGACACAAGCTCAATTTCATCAAGCAACCAAGATCAAATGCCATGTGAGTATATGGGAGAGGTTGAAATTAAAGAAAGACAAGCATCACTAATCCTTTTTCCTAATACATCTCATGACCAAGAGTGGACCAAGGCCATATGCATTGAGAATGAATAAGAAAATCATCAAGAAATGCAACAGCCAAGCACAGTGGAGGAAGGACCTAATGCAGTAGTTTTCCTTTTGACACAAAGCAATGTCATAGGGGAAAGTATTGATGATGTTTTTCAGGATCCATTTGCATCCTGTCTGCAAGAAGCAAGTGAGCCTAGGCTCACTGATTTCTTCAATGGAAAGTGTATTGCTATTTGACGTGCCTTCAAGTAGGAATTTTCTTTGGTGCTTAAGGAAGCACATTTCAAAGATTCAAACAGTTGAAAAAATGATGAAATGGCTTCATTGGTTGTTTCATGTAACTTGAATGCTTCATTTTCCCAACAATTAGAGTAGGTGTGTGCAATACGCTTGCTGGACACACATTGTTTTCATCATTTTTGTCAGTTTCAGTTTTCATTTGCATTTAGTTTCAGTTGAAGGTCATAGATCAAAGTAGATTGCAAAGGTTAAAGGTTGGGAGAAGCCCTAGGATAAGGCATTAGAACTACAAGAGTTGTTATATCCTCATAGGGAGGACTCTATCCCCCATGGAGCCTATGTTAGCACAAGAATTTGTAGCCACAAGAGGCTTGCCTCCCCATAAGAAACTAAATAACCTCTACATGCATATACAAGATTCTAACCTATCAACTCAAGTTTCTTGATTAGTCTCATCATACAGAAGAGCACAAACCTTCCTTAGAACCATGGCGCTACGGAATTGTCTATATAGCATGGTCTTCCATTTTACTAACTAAAATGCTACCAAATCGGTTAAGCAGTGTAATGATGGCACTATGAATTCCATAGGTTGTTAGCAAATCTGTTTTTATGTCGTATGCTACCAAATATGTCAATGTTGAAGCGATGTAGCTGCGAATTATGATGGCACTACCAAATTGTGCACAGACACATAGATGGGCGCTACCGAAAATTTGACAGAGACCAAATTGTGCAGAGTTATTTTGCAAGGACGCTTCTGCCAGTTTTGAGTGACTAACTTAAAACTTAGATTATGAACAAATGAGAAGGTATTTTTGAAAACTGGAGGAGGTTTTAGTTCATCACATACTAAATAACATAAAAACCTCTCAGTTTTGAAAAATATGTTATGGTTAGATATATATTAGACATAGAAGTGGCGCTACGAAATGTGTTGTAGAAACTCTGTTCTAGACTGTTGAAATGATATTTTTGACCAGATCACTTCCACGATCCTTTTCAGGTGAACCAGGATGAATTTTCAAAATATGAAGGAGTTTATTGTCCAGAAAGGGCCCATGAACATTAACCTCTTTCATTTTTCACACAGGTGTCATGGATTGGGAGATTCGAAAGAATCTTTGAGCCCTATGTTTTTCAGTTTTCGTGATTTCCTGTTTGAGACATGTTTTTGTGACACCTGTTGCGGCCATATGGAGATGAAATTAAAGAAAATGAGAGAGATTTTTCTTCATAACGAGCTTATATATAAAAAAAATTCTCAAATAGTACACAACTGTTATGGTTTGATAATTACAAGTGGCGTTTGGAAGCATATTTTTCAGAATTTCGCCTTCTGAAAAGCAGGAAATTAGTTTAAATGTGTCATTTTCTATTTGTAGTTCTTTCTATTTTTGGAAAGGGGTTGGAGTTAGAATGGTTGATCTAGGCTCCATTATACTGTAATATTTTGATAAAGTTACTGTGAACTATTTATGTAGTTGATTTGAGACATCTTGGTTAACATAAATCAACTTCTTAACATTCCACCTTATGTTTTCCTTCTTCATTCTTCCACCTGTCAACATATAATATTGTTTTCGGTTGAGGAGATTTAGTTCCTTTGATGAGTAGAATGTTTATGAATCCATTTCCCATTGGTGTAGCCTGTTGATCTTCAGTTTGCTTCCCTCTCCCTTTCCTTCTCCATCTTGTTGATCCACCTATTCAAAACCAAAATTATCTTTTACATTCTGATGGGTATTGAGATTACACTTTAACAGTCAAAGTGTGACTTTAAGTGCTAACAGGTAGGTTTGAAGGAGTTGAAACCGAGGGTGTTGCAGGTTTCCATGGTCAGGATGTTGATGGCTACCCCGAAATCTACTAGTGTATCTGGAAAAGAACATCCCTGGATCTGAACTGTTACTATGGGGTTCCCCAGGTTTGCATATTTGACTGGTTCTTGTCTCCCTAAAATGAGATTAGACAAGGCTCCTGCCACATGAATAGTTGATGATGAATTTTTAACATTCCTAACAAGCTTCCTCCCACATAATTCCTTGATTGTTTTTGCATAAATTGGGATGTCTTGCAGAGCCTGCAGGAGTGGGATTTTAACATATAAATTCTTGAGTTCCCCTACAATGTCGAAGTTAGGATACAGAATAGGTTTTTCTATCATCATCCTTTCGGGGAATGGGGGAGGAGGAGTTACATCCTTATCAGGATCTTGTGGTTGGATTGTGTTTCCTCCCTGCTCCGTTTCTTCCATTATGACCACAGTCAAGGGTGTTATTGTTGGTTGTATGTTATTTTCATTCTCCTTCTCTTGGGAAACGTTGCTTTCTTCAGGAGAGATTATGCGTCCTGACCTCAACTAGAGTTCATTGCACCCCACCAAGTTGAATTCCCCTTCCACATTATCCATAATCTGGATGAGATGGGTTAGTCTATTATTAGGATTTGGGTGGGGTTGGGCTGGTAATTGTGGGTACAACTGCAATTTAGGGTTCTAGGATAGTTGGAGTGGAGCTTGAAAAGTGGGTTGGGTTTGAGGGGGCATCCCCATGGGTTGATTGGTCATTCCCATGGGGCACTACCAATTCTGGTTCCAATTTGGGTTTTGGGCAACCATGTTGGACCACTATGAAGGATAGGGGCTATTGTTTGAGTTTTTCCAGGATGAAGTACGATATTGTGAGTTAGGGAAGGTGGAATTTGTAGCTGGTTGATTCTGCAAAATGGGATTTGCAGCTGGTTGGTTTGGCCAAGTGGGATTTGCAGCTGGATATTGTTGGGACTGCCAGGTGGGGTTAGAAAATGGTTGGCCTTGCCATGTGTTTCCAAAATTTTGCTTCTAATTATACTGCCCAGAAAAAAAAAAAAAGGATCCTGTAGTGTACCTAGAGGTCGAGCTTGCCATTGGTGACGCTGAGACATCAAATATAATGGTTTTGTTTCCTCTTCCACTGTTGGAATATTGGTTGTTGGCATTGATGTCAACCCTAGTCATGGGTTTTGGACCGCAAGATTGATGAAGGTATTTGGACATGAAGGAAAATGCCCATGCATATACAACATCCATGGATGGATAGTATACATCATGTTGTTTCCGGTGGTATGTGGCACGTCACATGGATCCTCATGGTTGAGGAGAAATGAATTTTTGAATATGACAAAGTGAATTGAAAAAGGAAGTACATGTAGGCCCTGAA
>ML798981.1:112645-135825 GCA_009831015.1 Picea engelmannii
TGAAAAAGGAAGTACATGTAGGCCCTGAAAATAATTAAAGAAAATAATTACAAAATAAGAAAGTGTCAGGTCGGCCCTAATGTTAAAAGGAAGTGACATAAATGGTATAAATAAATGTCATTATACATTCATTTGATACAAGTTGAATTTCAGAGGGAAGAAGAAGTAAAAGAAGGCCGGATTTCAAGGGAGGATGAAGTCTTTTGGTGATGTGTTCTAAGGTATGTTATTTTCAGGTCATCTTACCGTTTTTGCTATAATTTTTTTTTCTAGAACGATTTAGATGGTAAAATTGCTATGGTATTGAGAAGACATATCAAGTTACCTCTGGTAAAAATTTCAGCTCTTGATTCGCTATAATTATGGAGATACACTCTGTGGAATATAGGGTTTGTGACCAGTCTTGAAACTAGTCAATAAACAGGTGTTCCGGGTAAAACAGTCATAACTTTTTCATACAGACTCCAAATGTAGTGGGACCACTTCCATTAGAAATATTACGGACTGTAGTTTCTTGTGTGCGAGGTTCAGAATCATATGTTAAATATTGAGCGTGGGGCATGCTGTACAAGTTGGGTCTTCTGAACAGACCAGAATTGAATAAAGTTTTATTATCTCTCATATATTCTTGGGTGGAAGGAAGGGGAAAGAATAGAGAGTTAAAATCTCTCTTGATATTGGAGGATTGTATATTCCTCTTGGAGGTTTATCCCTCCCTTTACATTTGGAAGCTGTAGCTACCTTTGGAAGTCATTACTTCCCTTGAACAAAAACTATTGATTATTTCTCATATACATTGTGCATGGTGTATTGTGGTATATTGGTGTAACTCTTATACTATTTTTCATTGCTCATTGGATATAATTGAATGGTTTAAGTATAAGTTTGAAAAGGTTTTTAAATTGTACTTGATACTGATTCACCCCACTCTTAGTATCAACATCCACTTCTCTGAAGAAAAAATTTAATCCTGGGAGTGATGGGAATTGATATGTTGTGTGGTCTTTAGCATAGATAACACACACTCGAACCACATATAATGAACATTCCCTTGGAGCATGTTTTTTTCTGCATCTATGCAAAAATATGGCCAAACTCTGTTCTGCTTCGGATTGCTTTTGTTTGGCCTGCAATACATCCAATTGTGTAGTCAGAGTGCTCAGAATGTCAGTTTTGAAATTTTCTAAGAGATTACTGACTTCTGCTCGGGTGACTCCTCCACTGGTAATATTACTATTTCTAGTGAGGGGATTCCGCATCCCTGACCTGGTCCATGTAATTCCACATGAGCACCTGATGCACAATTGAACAATGATATTATAAGTTTCTTGATATATATCACCCATCCCCATTAAATTCAATGTTTCTACCCATTCATATTTCATTCCCTTTATCAAAGTGGCTTTGAGCACCTCACTTGGTAATGTACCAAAAGGAGATCTTTGCAAATTGTATTGAAACCTTTCAACATATTCCTCTAATGTCTCATTGTCCTTTGCAATCATTTGAAAGATTTCATCTTTTAGATCCCTGGTTCTACAATAATCCTGATATTTTGTCAAGAAGGCTTGTTTCATCCCATCCTATGAGTTTATAGATCCAACTCCTAATCCCATAAACCAACACAGAGCTGCCCCTTTCAAATTCGAAGGGAACAACTTTAGTTTTTGGGCTTCAAAGGTGTAATCATAACCCCTACATAGGACATCAAATTCAAATAGGAATGTATCTGGGTCTTCTGAAATCAATCCATGAAAGGTTGGTAGATTCTGCAATGAAATTTCTTTCATGGGGGCATTGGCAACTGTATCAACTATCGGATATTCCAAAGTGGAGGTCTGGGGTCATTGTTGATTTGGTTGCACCATTTGGTTGAATACATGCCAATAATCGTAAGGAATTTCTTGGCCTGGGTGTTCTTTTGATTGATTACTTGATCCCCTAGGGGATTTGATTGAGCTACCTCTATTTGGGATTTCAGGTATGCCTTATCCTTTCTCAAGAGATTCAATATCAAGTGGGGGTGATGGGTTTTCCTTAGCAGCACCATTGGTTTCAACTTATCCTTCCTTCGTATTACAAGAATTTCCCTCTTCTAAAGGCCTGAGAGGTGGAAGATCTGTACATTGAAAACTTTTCTCAGTCCCTCCAGTTTTGCTGTGAAAATCAGCATGGGTTGTAGTTGTTGAAACTGTTGCCTGATGGATTCGGGTGGATCCTGTCCTGGTTCCAAACAAATATTGAGATTCATCTTTTCAGATGATGTCATCTATGAAAGTGTTTCTACCAGGGAGCACCGAGCCTTGGGATTTGGTAGTTTTGTGTGGGGGTTTTGGATTTTCAGGTTCTTTCGTTTTAGTCATACAGACTTCACACAAAGAAAATTCTAAACACCTATACAACCTCTATATACCAGCTAGAGGTAGGCACTGTTATAAAAAATTTACTTATTTCCTGCGTAGGTTCTTACCTTCCATCTTCAATACCTCATCCTCCAGAAACATAACCTATGCTACCTTTGACACTCTCACCGGCAATGAAACAAAAATTTTGGGCTCTAAATATGTCCTAAGACCAACCTTAGTTTAACATTAATTTATCAACCCGAGGATTCATCTTTTATCTCAAGAATATCAACAAAGTCTATGCAGATAGCTCATAGAGGTTAAAATCGCGTAGTTAAAGGAAATATGAGTTTATCAACAATCAAGTTCCTCACACATTCATTAAAATTCTGAAACTAAGATTTTACTGAACATGATTGAAATCTGATCTATAACATGCTTAAAAGCATGAATTGAATTGTTGAATTGATCTCATTAAGAAATAAGAATTGTATCTATGGAAAAGCTTAATAAACTGATCTATTGACGACTATCTAATTTGCTGGAAATAAATAACTGAGTACTGTAAATTGAGGAAAGAATGGTGAATGAAAGGAACAACAAATGTTAATTTAACGGAAAGGGACATCAAATTCTAATTGAGCGAAAAGGGACAACAAATACTAAACTAAGCGAAAGGGACAACAAATACTAAACTAAGCGAAAGGGACATCAAATTCTTATTTAGGTGAAAAGGAACAACATGTGTGAAAATGAGAGGAACTGTAAAGCAGTAAAATACAACAAAATATAATCTGGAACAACAATCGATAACATTAAAAATGAAACATCTATCTATTGGAAGATCACAACATGAAAGTATTAACACACTTATGCATTTATCTTAATTACTACAAAGGAGATTAAAACATAAAACAAAAATCCAACTGATACAATTACAAATTGAGACAGTAACTCCTTCAGACCGGGCCCTCGATCCTCAGAAGTATTGCTGCTAGAAACTCAGTATGCAAAAATGATGAAAACGTTCAAAGCCTTTATTAATTCCAAAACTAATACAACATTTACAAAAAATGTTTGCGTAGAGCAATTCTGAGTTTTGAATGCTTGGATAAAATTCTTAGATGATCCTTTCCAGGATCCAGTACCCTTTATATATTACAAAATATGGGTAAATTAAGCTATCCTTAGGATCGAGAGATCCTCAGGATTGCTATTACTATTTATGAAGTTTACAAAATAGAGAACCAATCTTTCTTGAAACTGCTTTGCGCCTAATATCTTTAACCTCCAATAGATTACGTATCTCCAAAATCTATTTAGCTATCGCGGGTTTAGCAATATTTACCCATTCCTGTAACAAAATCAAACAATTCCAACCATATTTTAGAATTTATAAAATACAAATCAATAATATTTCTGGAAGACATTTTAATCATTTTCTATCCTATTTTATTCTTAAGTAACTGAAAAGTCAGTCGATATCATATCATAAATCATGGGAATGAGGGTAATATTTGTACCTTTTCATAACCCAACAATGATCCTCCATCACTATTAACCTTCTTTCTAGAACTCTTTCCTTTTACCTTCCTTGTCTTACTGAAAAGATCCAATTTCTCATCACTATTTCCTTTCTTGCTACTCTTAGACTCCTCCCAAGTCTCTTCCTGGATGCAATCATCCCAAATTCTCTACCAATCTGGGATTTTTTCCTAAGCACAAACTCCATTGAAAAATGGTTCCCATGACTTGGGAATACCATTCAGTACCATGTTCACGAGTTATACATCCTATGTTTTCTCCCTTATGGTTACAATATGATATTGTACCTAAGTGATCCTCATTAAATAGCTGGTAACATTGTCAAATCTAGACATCTTCGTAAATCTGAGTCTATTTCTTAAGACCATATTCCTATTCATGTTAGTGCTCTGAAATAATCCTACCAAGGAATCAAAAATATCTTTGGATTCCTTCTTATTATATATATGAGGCATTAAATGATCCTTCACTGAATCCAAGAGTACCATCTTGGATTTGATCTCCTTCCTTTGTTGAACTATCAAATCTTGCTGATCTATTGGTGGAACAACTACTTTGTCCATTAACTCCCAAAGGCCATAATCCTTCAACACCAAAGTCACTCTTGCATTTAAATATAGGAGGTTGGATGTTCCATCCAATTTGTCTTCAACTATGAGAAGTTTTGATTCCATCCCTTTAGTCCTGATAAACCTCCCTGGAAATAAAGTGCCGCTAAAATTCTCGTTGTACTGACCTATACAAACCTTTATGTTCTTATCACAATTGAAACCCACTTATGTACGTGCATTTTCTTACTACAACCCACATATGTGCGATTTTCTCCAAATAAACCTATGTATGTAAGTGATTGTTCCTTATGTAACTTTTGTACAACTCCATAAGGCTATCAAACCCTAGTTCTGCCTTAGTATGAATATTCCCCTAAAATATGTCCTTCACTTTCTACCTTTTGGTTATGGATATGATAAGATATCCTGCAAATATTATAGATATTATATCAACTGCTATGGATATGAGATATGGCTTCCTCTCAGAGAGACAACTCTGATACCATGTTGAAATACTTACTCGAACACCTAGGTATGTTTTTATCTAGTGATTTACTTACTGCAAATCATATTAGAAGCTCACAAAACAAAAACACATTGTTGGAATATTCAACTCAAATAAATATAGTGAAAGAAATACTAGAAACCAAATCATGCACACATAAAATAAGGGCTCCTATAGCAGGGATAGTGTCCCACTGAGAGAAATAAAACTACAGAAAAAAATGGAAAAGTATTATCTGTTGTACGACCCATATATGGTATGATTTTTTAGGTTTATGCACATGTCTCCACTTAAACTTGTGCACACGACCTCACTGATTGTACAGAAAACTCCATATTCTTCGACCCTTTCCCGTGGCTCCACTTTGTTGAAAACCACTTGCGGCTACCTATATTCTCTCTTCTCCTTGACCTGATCTCTAGATGGAATTCATTCTCCACCTATCCAAGATCTCCATTAATCTTACTCCTTTGAGAATGAATCTCTGAGAAAAAATCCTTATTTGTTCTTTATCAATGCGTCAAGTGCTTTCAAGTGCATTCTCCTTCACCCTAGCCTTGATTTTATAATTTAGAGTTATGACCTAACCCTAATCTCCAAAGTGATTGACGATTGATATTATTATCACCTCACTTGAGATTAGTGTCTAAGATTAAATGCTAATTAATTTTAGCATTTCATTAAATAAATAAACTAATTAATAAAAGAACTTTACTTGAATAATTTCTTTAATTAAATTAAAGTATCAAGGTAGAAGTCTTTGGACAATTTCCACACATATAGACACTTAAGTTGAAATAATGAGGGGGGGAGGTGAATCAATATTACCCTTTTTTAAACAATCGATAATTACTTTTCTATTTTATTAATAATCACAATAGATCATCAATGGACTTGTATTTAAAATCAATTATATAAATATAATTAACAAAAATTGCAAGGCTTTATAAATAGTAGTCTAAGATTTTGAAGGACACCAATCCTATTTAGAGTTCCAACTCTTGGAGACACAAATACCCATCTTTAGGGCACCAACCCTAGAAATAACCAACTCCCTTGTTTTAGGGCACCAATCCTAAGAAGAACCAACTCGCTTATCTTTAGAGCACCAACCCTAGGAAGCACCAACTCCCTGGTTTTTCAGGGCATCAACCCTAGGAAGCACCAACTCCCTTGTATTTAGGGAACCAACCCTAGGAAGCACCAACTCCCTTGTTTTTCAGGGCACCAACCCTAGGAAGAACCAACACCCTTTTTTTCACACTTTACTTAGTAAAGGATATGAATCCTTCTTTGCTCCTCCTTTAAACCCTCACTGCATAAGTAACATCAATTGTTCTTCTTGGACTCTGCTTTTGCTTTTTATCTTTTGATATGGACTACAAAGACCCTTTCTTATCACCATTATTTCTTGTTTTATATTGTCTTCCAACTAGTGTGATTTTGAACCATTGCGTAAATTGAGGAAAGAACGGTGAATGAAAGGAACAACAAATGTTAATTTAAGGGAAAGGGACATCAAATGCTAATTGAGTGAAAAGGGACAACAAATACTAAACTAAGCGAAAGGGACAACAAATACTAAACTAAGGAAAAGGGAAATCAAATTCTTATTTAGGTGAAAAGGAACAACATGTGTGAAAATGAGAGGAACTGTAAAGCAGTAAAATACAACAAAATATAATCTGGAACACCAATCGATAACATTAAAAATGAAACATCTATCTATTGGAAGCTAACAACATGAAAGTATTAACACACTTATGCATTTATCTTAATTACTACAAAGGAGATTAAAACATAAAACAAAAATCTAACTGATACGATTACAAATTGAGACAGTAACTCCTTCAGACTGGGCCCTTGATCCTCAAAAGTATTGCTGCTAGAAACTCAGTATGCAAAAATGATGAAAACGTTCAAAGCCTTTATTAATTCCATAACTAATACAACATTTACAAAAAATGTTTGTGCAAAGCAATTCTGAGTTCTGAATGCTTGGATACAATTCTTAGATGATCCTTTCCAGGATCCACTACCCTTTATATATTACAAAATATGGGTAAATTAAGCTATCCTTAGGATCGAGAGATCCTCAGAATCGCTATTACTATTTATGAAGTTTACAAAATAGAGAACCAATCTTTCTTGAAACTGCTTTGCGCCTAATATCTTTAACCTCCAATAGATTATGTATCTCCAAAATCTCTTTAGTTATCGCGGGTTTAGCAATATTTACCCATTCTTGTAACAAAATCAAACAATTCCTACCATATTTTAGAATTTATAAAATACAAATCAATAATATTTCTGGAAGACATTTTAATCATTTTCTATCCTATTTTATTACTAAGTGACTGAAAAGTCAGTCGATATCATATCATAAATCATGGGAATGAGGGGAATATTTGTACCTTTTCATAACCCAACAATGATCCTCCATCACTATTAACCTTCTTTCTAGAACTCTTTCCTTTTCCCTTCCTTGTCTTACTGAAAAGATCCAATTTCTCATCACTATTTCCTTTCTTGCTACTCTTAGACTCCTCCCAAGTCTCTTCCTGGATGCCATCATCCCAAATTCTCTACCAATCTGGGATACTCAACTCAAATAAAGATAGTGAAATCAATACTAGAAACCAAATCATGCACACATAAACACTAATATTTTTTGGTATGTACCCCTAAAAAAATATCGGATGGAAAAATAGTGCTGAGATTATTTTATTATGATAAAATCAAGGCTCCTGTAGCAGGGATAATGGCCCACTAAGATAAATACATCTATAGAAAACATGGAAAAGTATTCTCTGTTGTACGACCCAGATATGGTATTCTTTTCGAGGTGTATGCACATGTCTACACTTAAACTTATGTACACGACCTCAATGACTATATGAAAAACTCCATATGAATCGACCCTTTCCCATGGCTCCACTTTGCTAAAAACCACTTGAGGATACCTATATTCTCTATTATCCTTGACCTGATCTCTAGATGGAAGTCCTTCTCCACCTATCCAAGATCTCCTTTAATCACAGTCCTTCGTGAATCAAGATCTGAGAAAAATTCCTTATATGTTATGTATCAATGCGTCAAGTGTTTTCAAGTGTCTTCTCCTTCACCCTAGCCTTGATTTTATAATTTAGAGTTATGACCTAACCCTAATATCCAAAGTGATTGACGATTGAGATTACTCTTGGATGTATTATTAATTTTTAAGGAAACTCAAAAAATTAATAAAAACAAATTACTTTAATAATTCCTTTAATTAAGGTAAAGTATCAAGGTAAAAGGATTTGGACAATTTCCACACATCTAGACACTTATGTTGGAATACTGAGAGGGGGGTGGTGAATCAATATTACCATTTTTTTTTAAATTAGTAATTACTTATTTTATTAATCATCACAATAGATCATCAATGGAATTGTATTTAAAATCAATTATATAAATATAATTAATAAGAATTACAAGGATTTGTAAAGAGTAGTCTAAGATTTTAAAGACACCAATCCTCTTTAGAGTGCCAACTCTTGGAGACCCAAATCCCCTTATTCAGGGAACCAACCCTAGGAAGCACCAACTCCCTTGTTTTAGGGAACCAACCCTAGGAAGCACCAAATCCCTTGTTTTAGGGAACCAACCTTAGGAAGCACCAACTCCATTGTTTTATGGAACCAACTGATCCATATTTTAGGGGGTATATGGTCTAAATTTGGATGCAAAATTCATAAATCTATAAAGCTAATAGATTGTCCATGTGGATCAAGGAGATGCCCACCTCCTCATTAATTAATTGGGATAAAATGTTTCCCATATGGGTCAAAGAGAGTCCCACCTCTCCATTATTGTATTTGGTTTTAATTTCCACTACTTAGTTAGTTGGGTAGTTAGATCTATTATTATAATAATAGAGACTCATTTAATGAGATATTTCCATTATTGTATCGGGTTTTATTTTCCACTACTTATCTAGTTGGGTAGTTAGATCTATTATAATAATAATAGAGACTCATTTAATGAGAATTTTTTTACTTTGTCCAATAGACCATTTTGTAATGCTATATAAAGACCTAGCAAGTCTTCTCATAATATCAAGTTACTCATTTTGTCTTCTCTCATATTTTAAGAAATGGTTGAGGATTTAGCTCCATAAGTGGGTTTGAGTTTACATAATATGGAGCCATGATATATGACTCGAACCCTTGACTTTATCTTCTCGAAACTAACCTTTAGAATAAGGTGGGATAGCCATAACTACCTCTAAACACTTCAACTCTCCCCCAGTACTGAGCACATAGCGTTGTCAATTCTCCTTATACATGGGAACAAGAGCATTTATAAGAGTTCAACCCTCCCTATACATGGGTAGGGAAATGTTGACCTTAAAAAAATGTCAAAATAACAAGGTAAAAGGCATCATTTCGACCATCTCATGATGGATTTTTCTCCTCCACAATGACTAGGGATTATGAAAAATGTTCTTCCATGGTGGAAAAGATGCGTCACTTAATAAAGTGAATGCGACACTTAGGAATGTCCATATGCCACTTGATAAAGTGAATGCAACACTTAGTAAGCTGCATATGACACTTGATAAAGTGAATGTGACACTTAGTAAGGTGCATATGGCACTTAAGTGTGACATTTTGGTGTGTAACAATTATGCTTAAGGACAACCATTTTTGGGCTGATTTTTATGTTGGAAATGAGGTTGTAGGACTATAATGAAGGTTGTATGCATGTAAGTGTTGGATAGTTGCTTTGGACAATTGGTTGTCACTGATGTGAACCCTTAGAGAGTGATCTTAGAGATTGATGTCAGCCCTTAGAGATTTATGTCAACCCTTGGAGACATCTAGAGATGTTGGACAATTGATTGAGATTTGTATGATCAAGATTGATGATGAGTTAGTTGGATACATTTGATGTAGTCTACATGTATCCCCAAAAGTGTGGTCTTTCTGCCCAAATTTTAGTGAGGAATATGGACATGATGGACAATCTAATTGCAGGGAAGACTATCATAGATGGATAGTACATGTTGACCGTTTCCAGTGAGATTTGGAATGCCATGTGGTTCCTCATGGTTAGGGAGATACGACCTTGTAAAGTTGGAATCTTCGAAGAGTGGCTAAGAAGACCCTAGTTGGTTACAAGTCTTAGTCAAAGAGTCAAATGGGTGTAACAAGAAAGCCATAAAGTAAGGAGAAAGGTTACTATGGAAAAGTATATAAACACCTCAAGGAGTCATTCACAATACACACATACTTACAATTGAATATCTATCTTGTGATTGTTATGGTATAGTATTGTGATATTTTGGCTAGTTTGTGATGGAAGTTTTATGAGGTTATGAAGGAAGGTCAAAGGTCAAAGTCTTAGTGTTGCAACAAACCCTAGTTTTTGAGGTATCCACGATTTGTAGGTTAGCAGGGCGTGGATGTATGCAGGATGTAGTGGAGGAAAGCATGGATATATGTGGGCTGTAGAAGGGAAAGACACGTATCTGTTAAAATATTATGGAAGCATGACAAGAGATGTTGGTACTTGGTTGTTGAGGACTGTGGATGAGTTACAAGTTAGTTTATAGTACAACAAGTCAACTACAGGATCAAAGGTAAGTCTTAAGGTTTACACGTTTGGTTATAGTATGATACATGTTGATGATACATGATGGTATGGTACCTCTTGGTGATGTTTTGGTACATTGATTAGAGGAATTATTGGCTATCTGGGCGTACAGTTTGGTTACATGTTATGGTGCATACTTGAGGCTTGGTATATTGTGTCTTCGTGATATTTAGGAGCATGCTTGAGGTATGTGTTTGTGAGCTTTGGTTTATGACTTGAGGCACATCATTGGATGCATGGTGCATGTTGGTTGAGATCTACTTGGTGAGATACATTGTTGGTTCATATATTAGTTTATTGGCATATGGTGTTGATGTATATCATTGATGTACATGGTTGATATGCATAGTTGGGACATGGCATGATACATGATATGGTACATGGTTGATGTACATGGATAAATTTCATGGTTGACACATGGTATGGTGCATGCTATGGTGTTGAGGTGCATGGTTGAGATACATTGTTGGTTCATATCTTATTTAATTGGCATATGGTGTTGATGTATATCATTGATGTACATGGTTGATGTGCATAGTTGGGACATGGTATGATACATGATATGGTACATGGTTGACGTGCATGGTTGGGAAATGGTATGGTGCATGGTTGATGCACAGTTTGGTACAGGTTGAGGTGCATGTTTGATGCACGGTTTGGTACAAGTGTTGGTGCATGGTTGATGTTAGAAAAACAGGACTGTGTAGAAATAAAATAAAACAAATGTGGAAACAAAACACAAAAGATACACAATACAATAGAGACATAGATTTACATGGTTCACCCAATGTGGGCTACGTCCACGAGAGAAATTTCCAGTTCCTTCCTTTATTATTATCCAACAAATGAAGGGATACAACCTACAACAAACCCGTTGTAACTTCCTCTTCTTTCTCTCACAGTCTCCTATATCAGAATACAATATTTGCCATGATACATAGCCACAATACATTTCCCTCAGAAGAGAGGGTTGCCTTCTAGGGGAAAAAAACCCTAACATAACTTCTATTGTTAGATCTGTGACCTTATAATGAATGGTCCAGATTTACAATGAAATTACAATATACTTTTAGAAGTCAATTTTTCCTTTGGGGGCTTTGCCCCCGAATCCCTGCTGAGAGCCCACTTGCCCTCGGACCCCCAGCCTGGGGGATAGCCCCCCTGAACCTTGCAGAGGGGGTAACCCCCTTCTGCACTCCCCTGCGTGGAAGAGTGTACATAATTCTGGGTTGTAAAGTCTTCATGGGGTATAAACACGGATGAAAGCAAGGACCTCTAAATCAGGAAGATAATTAGGCTCCACAACCAACAGTTGATGCACTTGTTTTGGTACATTCTTTGGTACATGGTTGAGACACATACCCTATGATGGTATGTTGGTGATATTGGTACATGATTGGTAGAGACATGTGTTGGTGATGTTTAAAATCTAGTTGAGAGGTGTCCTTAGTATATGATCCATGTGATAGGATCTTGTTGAGTATCGGTGATAGCGATAGGTTGGATAGGTTGACAACGACAGATTGGATACAATGACAGGTTGATTTGTTACATGTTTTTGTGAAAGTGGTTGAAGTGATAGTGACAATGATAGTGGAAGTGGTTGTGGTAGTGACAATTGGTATACACTTATATTTTAGGGTGATTGGATGGGGAAAGGAAAGGGTGTTGTAGCATCCTTCTAGTTGGAGCCAGAGGATCGGGGAGTTGGATCTTCCTTGAATTTGGAGCCTGCGAACTAGGTGGTTGTAGCCACCTTCTGGTTTGAGCCGGAGAACCTAGGGGGTTGTAGCCTCCTTTTGGTTGGATCTAGAGAACTCAGGGAGTTGTAGCTTCCTTCAGGTTGGATCCTGTAAATAGGGGGTTGTAGCCTCCTTCTAGTTGGAAATGAATAATTGGGAAGTTGGTGCTTCCTATGAATGAATTATTTATATATATAAGAAATCATTCCTTGGTTTTCTCCCATTTGGGTTTCCACGTAAATATTGGTGTCATTTATTATTGATGTGACGTTGATGTGATGTTTCTTATGATATATATATATATATATATATATATATATATATATATATATATATATATATATATATTGAATGCAATCTTAGATGATACATTGATGATAAACAGTTGAAAATTGTTGATGAAGTGAAAGAATATATATTGTGGTTAAAAGTGGTATAAATTTTTCATACTGATTCACCCCCCCCCTCCTCTCAGTATTCCAAAAATTGGTATCATAGCCGGTTCCTTCAAGGAAATAGTTTAACCACTAGAAGGTATATCATGGAGTACAGTATAAATGGAGAACCAATGTTCAATGGTCAGAAGGGTATGAAGTATGAATTCTGGAGTTGCAGGATGAAGGTATTTTTACAGGAACATGGATATGATATTTGGCACTCAGTCATTACAGGATAGAATGCTACAAAGAAACCAAAGATCATATCCAAGAAGGAATTGAAAAGGAACAACAAAATAGCAATGAATTTTATCTTGGAAGGATTCCTTGATTTAGTAAAGGACAAAGTGGGAAAATGTTCATAAGCTAAATGACTCTAGGATAAGATACATAATATATATTATTATCCCATTACAAATTCAAAGATTGTTGAAGAAGATGCAGATATAGAAAAAGAGGTAAGATGATCATCATGTTAGACAGATTCAAAAGAAGAAGAGTTTGTAGTAAAAAAAAGTGAGTTCTTTTTATTTACTTATGAGGAGCGTGAACATCTCGAAATTGAATTCCCTTATTTGAAGATTGAAAGTGATGAGATAGAACAACCAAATCAAATAGAAGACAATTTTTATATTGAAAAGGAAAAGGATCTTGAATATAAATTTATCATATATTTGGATGAAGTAAACAAAGA
Organism: Picea engelmannii; assembly: GCA_009831015.1. Classification (NCBI taxonomy): domain Eukaryota; kingdom Viridiplantae; phylum Streptophyta; class Pinopsida; order Pinales; family Pinaceae; genus Picea; species Picea engelmannii. The sequence continues at coordinate 126,102 of ML798981.1, forward strand.
AAGGAATAAGAACCAATCACTTGAGGAACAATTAGCCAAGGATAATTCTCAAGAATGTTCCAAAGAATCCCAACAAGTCATCATGAAACTAAAATCTCATCTAGAAGAAGTCATAAATATTGAAGAAACATACACAAGTCAAATGGAAGAGAAGTAGTGTTTGTAAGCCAAAATAGAATCACTAAGAAAGGAAGAAATAAAAGAGAAGCACTGTTTGTAAACTGAAAGAAAGGAAGTAGAAAAGAGAGGGAAGATACTGAAAGATCATATTAAGGAAAGAACTGACAACTTAAATCATATTGAAGAACAAGTTGTCACATTGAGAAATAAAATCGTCAAGCTCATCAAGAACGATGAAGAGACAAAAACATCCACATCCACATCAGTAGTAGTGAATGAAGAGAATCATTCCAGAGTGATAGAAAAGAAAAATAAAGAAAATAGTAAGAGTTATGAAGAAGTAATCAAAGGAAGGAATCATGGTCAACAAGAATCAAAGAAGAATAATAGAGATACTTCTTCAACAAGATGTAGCACATTCAAAAAACAAATAAGATTCAACCACGATGAAGAGATCCACATAAGAGAAGATCGTGATCAACCAAGGTAGGAATTCATAATGACTACACAAAAAAGAAGATCATTCACTCCAAGTTATGTAAATGTTTTTTATGGTCATTGTTTTTATTGTACTAACTATGGACATAAGGTTGCATATTGTAGGTCTTATGAAATAAATGTTCAAACAATAAAAACTTATGTGGCCCCACATGACATTGAATGTTATAAGTGCCATAGCCATGGACACATATCTCATGATTGTAGAAGCATGATCGATACCTCCATGAAAGAGAACACTAATATCATATATAAGAAAGTATAGAAAAGAAAAAAAGAAGAATAGATGAATAAAGACCAAGTCCCAGAGATTACAAGATTGGAAAGTTAGAATGAGAACATACATTATGGCCTTAGGTGCCGATGTTTGGGATGTAGTAGAGACTGGATATACAAAACCTATTGTGCTACCTTCCAAAGATGATAATCTAGAATTTAGCTTCAATGCAAAGGCAATGAATTCTATCTTGAGTGGACTTTCTGAAGCTGATTTTGTAAAGGTGATGCATATTGAATCTTCCAAAGATATGTGGGATAAACTTATTAGTAGTTATGAAGGAAATGAGAAATTAAAAGGTGCCAAACTTCAGACATATAGATTGAAATTTGAACAACTAAAGATGAATGAGGATGAAACAGTTAGTAAATATTTTTTAGGAGTTGAGGAGCTTGTGAATTCCATGAAGGGTCTTTGTGAGAAGATTGAAGATGCACTTTTAGTCCAAAAGATTTTAGGATCTCTGCCCGATAGATTTAATCCAAAAGTTTCTGCAATAGAAGAATTGAATGATCTTAAAATTCTGCTTATTGATCAAATCATAGGAACTTTGAATGCTTATGAAATGAGGATTAGTAAAGATAAATCCATCACTAGAGAAACATATTTTAAAGAAGACAAGAATAATGATTCTAAATTAGATGATATTGAGGAAACACTTATGAGAAGGTTAAAGAAAGGATCAGGAAAATACCAAGGAAAGCTGCCATTTAAATGTTTTAACTATGGAAAGATAGGTCACTTTGCATATAAGTGTCCACACAAGAAGAAGGACCAGAAATCTGTAGGTCAAGAGAAGTACAAATCCAAGAGATTTGGTAAAAATAAAAGTTTATGTGTAAATAATGATGACTCTTCAGGAGACACAAATAGTGACTCTTCTTGTGAAGATAAGGTTAATGACTTTATGCTTATGGCCAAAGAGGATTATGATAATAAAAGCACAGGAAGTGATGTTAATGATGAAGAATCTATGGCTTATATGGAAGGTGAACTAATCAGTGCTTTAGAAGAGATTGACAGACTCAGACTTAATAAGAGAAAACAAAAAAAAATGTTGATGCAGTTTGAAAAGAATGGTAAAAAACCTAATGAAGACTTTTCCCTGCTAAAAGTGGAGTTAGAAGAGGAAAATAAAGTAGAGGACATTTTGAAACAATAGTTATCAGAGTAGAAATCAATATGTGAAGCCTTGGAGGAAGAGGTAGTAAAAACCAGAAAAGAGATGGAGAAGTTTAAGGCATTGTATCACCAAAATCTGTCAAGTATTAAAGCCTTAGAAGGATTAGCCACCATTCTGAATCAGTAAAGGAATCCAAAGTTGAAAAATGGATTGGTTTATGAAGAAGGATCAAGTATTAATCGACCAAGCAACAAAGAATCCATCAAGTTCGTCAAATATACAATCATTGACACCCACAAATCTGGAGAAAGAAAGGGAGATAATCAACCGCTAAGGAGAAGTGAAGAAAAATGTACCAGAACTAAATATGAAGAACAAATAAATAGTACACCCTCTACTAAAGGAAATCATCATCATGGAAGAAATCGACCTTCTCAAAGGAGACAACCATTTTCCAGTTACAAAGATTTTTTATATGGATATTTTTTTTTCTTCTCTAATTTTGGTCACACAAATGTAAATTGTTCTTTAAGATTTAGATATGAGCAATCAAGATACTCAAGGAACAAATATCTTCCACAACAAATATCAAGACAACCAAGTAGCAAACAACCACATACTACAAATCATGCGATGGCTAGGACAAATATGCAGGTTAAGCATAACAATCGTTATGATCCTTTATTCAATGAACCAGAATGTTACACCTGCCATAACTATGGACATAAAGCTGTAGACTGTCTCTTAAAGAAATATAAGCCATATTTGAATCCCTCTGCTGAAAATGTCAAGGTTTGGAAGAAGAAAGAAGATGACAAGTGTGGATTAGCGTTGTCAGCCCAAAGAAAAAAGAACCCATGGTATATTGGCAGTGGATGTTCCAAACATATCACTGGAGACAAAAGTAATTTTTTGTCTCTAAGTGAAAGAAAATCAGGGAATGTAACTTTTGGAAATGATGCACCAGGAAAAATCAAAGGTAAAGGAATGGTAAGTCTAAGTAATGGCGAAGGGAAATCTCAATATGTGTTGTTGGTAGATGGTGTGAAACATAATATTCTTATTGTCATTCAAGTTTGTGACAGAGGATGTGAATTTGTTTTCACTTCTATAGGTTGTAAAATACAATCTATGAACTCAAGACAATTAATTGCAAAATGCATAAGAAAAGAAAACAATGTCTATGTTTTGAAAGAATATAAAGAAGAATGTCACTTAAGTAAGTATGATGAAAGTTGGTTATGGAATATGATACTTGGCCACCTAAATTTTGATCATCTAATCAAACTAAGAAATAATGGGGCAGCAAAATATATTCCAAAGATATTAAAGCCATATGATTCTGTATGCAAAGCTTGCCAAATAGGAAAGCTTACTCGGACATAGTTTAAATCTAAGAACTTTACTTCAACAGAAGAACCTCTTCAATTAGTACATATGGATTTATGTGGATCATCAAGGAAGGAAGGTACAGGAAAATAAAACTATTTCATGTTTATTATTGATGATTATTCTAGACTAACATGGGTTTCCTTTCTGAAGGAAAAATCTGAAGCATTTGAAATATTCAAAGTGTTTAAGGCTCTGACTGAGAATCAAACAAGAAAAAGATTGAAGGAAGTAAGGTCTGATAGAGGACGAGAGTTTAGTTCAATGGACTTCAAAGACTTTTTTGATAAACATGGGATCAAAAGAGAGTATACTGTTCCAAGGACTGCACAACAAAATGGAGTAATTGAGAGTAAGAATAGATCAGTTCAACAGATGGCAAGATGAATGATGAATGAAAGGAATATTGCTTAGACATATTGGGTAGAATAAATTCACACAACTATACATATTCTTAAAAAAGCTCATCTCAGGCCATAAAGTGACAAGACTCCTTATGAACTATGGTTTGGAATACCTGCTTCAATCAAGCATTTTAAAGTCTCTGGGAGTAAGTGTTATATCAAGAATAATGATGAAAATATTGGAAAATATGATGATAGGGATGATGAAGGTATCTTCTTAGGGTATACTACAAACATTAAAGGATACAGATTCTATAATAAGAGGCTACATGAAATGGTTGATTGTATTGACATAAAAGTTAATGAAGAAATCCCGCTACAAAATGTAAGCAGTATTGAACCAACCACAAAGGATATAGTTGAAGTTGAAGATGAACAGGTCCAAGAATCAGAAAGAGAATACTCTGAGTTAGATGAAGATACAAGTACTTAGGAAGACTCAAATTAGCAGACAGAAACAAAACCACCTCTCGGAATTGTTAGAAAGAATCTTCCTGAAAAACAAATAATTGGTGATATGAATAAAGGAGTTCAGACAAGAAGGAAATTGATTAAAGACTCAAAACAATATCATATTTCTTTCCTATATATTATTGAACCTAAATTTTTTAATGAATCCATTAAGAATGACGATTGTATTAGAGCTATGAATGAAGAGATTGATCAGATTGAGAAGAAAAACACTTGGGATCTTGTTCCTAGACCCGAAGATAAGAACGTAAAAGGATCCAAATGGGTGTTCAAGAATAAAATGAATGAAAAAGGACAAATTGTTAGGATAGTATTTCGATGAAACACAAGTTGAAGGACAGTATTTCGATGAAACCTTTGCACCAGTGGCAATATTGGAAGCCATAAGAACGTTTCTTTCCTATGCATGTCATAAGAACTTTAAAGTATATTAGATGGATGTTAAGTCAACATTTCTTAATGGAGATATAGAGGAAGAAGTATATATAGAGCAACCTAAAGTATTTTCACTGATAGATAATCTTGACTATGTTTGCAATCTGAAAAAGGATTTATATGGAGTGAAACAAACACCACGATCTTGGTATTATAGACTGGACAAATTTTTACAAGACAAAGGGTTAAAGAAAGGTACTGTTGACAGTAATCTATACATTAAGTCTGAAGGTGATGATTTATTAGTTGTTTTGGTTTATGTAGATGACATTATTTTTTGATGTACTAATGACACTTCTGTTCAGTGGTTTTGTAATTCTATGGAAATTGAGTTTGAGATGTCCATGATTGGAGAACTATCATATTTTCTTGGTTTACAAATCAATCAGTGCTGCAAGGTTATTTATCTCTCAAGAAAAATATTTGAAAGATATATTGAAGAAGTTTCAGATGGAGTATTCCTCTCATATTAGTACACCTATGGTGGTTGTTTGTAATCTCGGTAAAGATGATATTTCACCTGATGTTGATCAAAGAACATATCGATCAATGATAGACAATCTTCTGTACATCACATCATCTCATCTTGATATAATGCAAGATGTTGGAATGGTAGGTCGTTATCAGTCTGCTCCTAAACAAAGTCATTTAGCAGCTGTCAAGAGTATATTCAAATATTTGAAGGGCACAATGACTTATGGTTTGTGGTATCCTAGAAATCCAAATTTTCAATTAAATGCATATTCAGATGCTGATCGGGAAAATTGTTTGGATGAGAAAAATAGCACCAGTGGAGGTGCATTCTTCTTAGGTGATTCGTTACTATCATGGCTTAGTAAGAATCATGGATCTATTTATTTATATAGTATAGAGGCAGATTACATTGCTATTGCTACTTGTTGCACTCAGATATTATGGATGATACAAATTCTTGCAGATTTGAAGGTAACTTATACTGATCCAATTCCACTTCATTGTGATAACACCAATGCCATTAATGCCTCAAAGAATCCTCTTCTTCATTCAAATACTAAGCATATAGCAATAAAATACCATTTTCTCAAAGAGTAGGTTACAAATAGAGTGGGTCAACTGAATTATATTCCTTCCATAGACAAGATAGTTGATATCTTTACTAAACCCTTAGCCAAGACACCATTTGAATATCTTCGTCAGAAGCTGGGTGTCATTCCTTCTCTCACCAAAGAGAGTCCATCCTGTCAGGGGGAGTATGTGTTGGTTGAATATATGATACCTCCGAAAAGTACTGTAACAATTCAGGGCGATCATGTTTTCTTTGACATTGATGTCAAAGGAGGAGAAAAGGTGTGGTATGGATTCTACAGTTGGAGGTCTAAGTAGAATAATGTAGTATTTCAGGGTTGCCATTAATGCCAAAGGGGGAGATTGTTAACATGTTTACAGGAAGAGTGTTCTTGTCATTAATGGAAACAACAACAACGAAGATGGAATATTGGTAGCATTGATGGAAAACAAGAAAGCAGAGATGATAACATCGGGAATGCCTAGACCATGAGAAATTCTTGTCTACAAGATAAGGAGGATGAGCATCGAGCACAATGTTGGCGTTTCCAAATAGCCAAAGTTTATCACGAAGGCCGCAAGGAGTGTGCGTAGGATTCCTTAGAATCTGTGAGTTTGCAGAAGGAATCAAGATCAGGAGGGATAGAGGATTGGAAGAGTTCAGAGGAAGGACGAGGGTCGATGTTACCTCATGGAGTTAATCTCAGAAGGGTTGACGTCGAGTTATTTGGCAAGAAGCCATCGATAATATCAAAGGATGGTAGAGATCCCTGGAGAGAAGAGGAACTATTATCCATGGGTCGTTAGATAGAGTGGATTTGCAAGGAGGAGAAGCCTATAATTCATTCAATTCTCCAAAGCTTAGAAGGAATCATGGCCACTCATTGAGGAAGGAAGCCTGGTGAGAGATCAACATTGTGTTGATTCACCACTCGGGAAAATCAGAGATAGGAGAAGCGAAAAGGCGTGAAGTCCGAGTTCGCGAAGGTGATCATAGACGTTTATCAAGGAATTGTGTGGGTCGTCAATCAAACAAGAGTTGAAATGTGAAGTCACAAAGTCCTGATTCTTAAAGGAGAGATCTAGGCCATCAGATCACATAGGAATTTGGACCGTCGATATAACATGGTGAAGTTAGGGAGCTTGGACCATGAAGAAAGTAAGTGATCTAACTTTCTATTTCACGAAAAGTAAAGTGCCTAAGTTCTTGGTGCCAAGTCACAGTCGAGGTCACATAAGTGGAGAATGAGGGGAAGGGGCTAGCGTTGCTAGGATCCACCTCGAAGATCGGGAGTTGGGAGAATCGAGGTGACTCGCAATAGAATATACGATGTGTGAAGTTGGGAAGCACCTTTTTAGTTGGTGCATGGTCATAGCCAGTGGTCACACGAAGAAGAACTTAGCACCTCTGTGGATTTAATACAACAATGCTAATTAAATCGATAATCTGATCAAAGGGTTGTTGTTTCACTTCATGATTTAAGCCTCTACACATATAATCCAACGACACAGATTAAATAGGCAATCTAATCGAAGGGTTACTGTTTCACTTTTTGATTTCTTGACCAGTTACGATTCAGTTATACTAACTGAATCATTGTTTTGGGCATTGGATATTCGTAGTGTAACGTATTAGGTGAGAAAGCATAAAAGAAAAAGACAGTGACTAAGTGAGGTTGGTTGTTTTCTCTGCAAAATGAGTTGAACCGTATGTAATGAAAATTATAGTATGAAGAAAGTGAGAATAAACTCAGAGATGAAGAACAGAAGTGGGACAGAGTAGAAATGGTGAAAAGAGAAGAATGTACAAGAACCTAACAACATGCGAAGAATAGAGAAAGAGAAGATGGAAAGAGACAACAAGTGGAGCCAAGCATGAGCAGACAAAAGAAGAGAAGAATTGAAGAAGAGAGAAGAAATGGTAAGCATTGACATATCTGTATTGTTGTAAGCTATCATTCAAGCAAATATTTATAATCATGGTGTTAGGGTGGTGCTAGGGAGGACTGTTGTCCTCAGAGTTTCAAGTGGATTCTTGAACACAGGGAGTTGTTTCTTCCATCTCATTGCAACCAGAAAAACCAGGGTGGTAGGGTGGTGCAAGGGAGAACCTTTGTTCTTTGTTATACAGGTTGGTTCCAGTGTGTCTGGAGGTTGGTGCTTCCATCCAGTTGGTGCTGGAACAATTGAGAGTTGGTGCTTCCTTCTAGTGGGTGCTAGAGAAACCAAAGAGTTGGTGCTCTCAACAAGTTGCAGCCTGTTAAAGAAGAGCTTGTAGCCTCATTTTGAGTTGGTGCTCAAAGAAAGATGATGTACAAAACTTAAAAGACTATGTATCATTCTAAGAAGAAGAGGTTTTCTCCCTTTATGGGTTTCCTCGTGAATATCTGTCTCTGTGTATATTATATGTGTGATTGATGTTTGTTATTTCTATTGGTCATTCCTTGCATAGTCTTGATCATCACTTGGAGAAGATTATTAATATTTTAATAGGCATAAGATTTTTTAAGCACTATAACAACTGATTCACCCACAACCCCTCTCAGCTATCTTAGTAATTTAGACATCTCAGTGACATATTCAGTTTCTACATTTGATGTTGAGGTATAGGTTGATGCATGGTTGATGCACTTGTTTATGGTACTGGTTGGTACATGTTTACAATAGTATATCTCACAGTGATAGTGTGACAATGGTTCCATCATTCTACTTATATTTCAAGGAAGTTGGATGGGTAAAGGATAGGTGGTTGTAGCCACCTTCTGGGTATAGCCGAAGAACATAGGGGGTTTTAGCCTCCTTCTAGTTGTATCCATAGAGTTGGGGAGTTGGAGCTTCCCTCAGGTTGTATCTTGAGAAACTAGGAGGTTGGAGCCGCCTTCCAGTTGTAGCTGGAAAACAAAGGAAGTTGGTGATTCCAATGAATGTAATTCTTAAATACATATAAGAAAAATCATTTCGTGGTTTTCTCCCACCTTTGGTTTCCACGTAAAAACACTGGTGTACTATGTATGTGTATGATTTCTCATTTTTTCATTGTTTATTTTCTCTCCAACTATTGGATGATAATGCTACATTGATATAACACTTTTATTTTGTGGTTAAAAAGGATTAAATTTCTCTATTACAGATTCACCCCCCCTCTCAGTAATCCAAGAGAGAAGAGGGATCTCATTCCTTAGGTTATGAAGTTTGAACGTAAGAGAGATGGGGGATTGGAACTGATGTTGGAGTAGAACCTAGGTTCTGGGTTGTTGATTTTGGAGAGTGGACAAACAATATTTCCAGACCTCCTTATAGAATCATTGCCTTAGCTTAGGGGTGGCTTGTTGTTGAGATTTTGAATGACAAGCCTATGGATAGAAGGAATGTCCCTTGTATGCATCCAGTTGGATTAGAAATTCAAGATAAGTTTTTTGTTCTATTTACATGATTATTTCCACTATGTATATTTTTAATTTCAATGTTTTCAGGTTTATTTATAACAATTGCATTCGTGTGTTTTTATTTATTTTGTTAGTTGCATGAATGAATTAGCATGCTCCTTTTGTTGATTTTATTATGTAAAGAAAAATTGTGTTTAAGTGATTTTAGTAGGAAGGGTTCTTTACAGTTCTTTGAATATATCCTCCATTCTCTTTTTGAATTCTCCTAGGGAATTCTTGAGACAAAACAACCTCACCTTCCTCTGGTAATGTATGTGTGGAACCACAAAGGCTATCTTATGGTGGTCTTCTAGGATTATTCTAATCTTATTGAAACCAAAATTTAGGTCAAGCTTACTGAATACTATTTACCTTTTTCGTTCTACAATAAGGAGGATTTTTTCCGAAGAGGATAGCGAATAGATTGTAAAACCTTTTTTAGAGGTTTGTAATTTACAACCAGTCTTGGTTTACCCCTCTTCCACTCTGAGTTCTTGTTCATGTAAAATCCCCGACAAGCCCATGAATTCTTCGATGG
>ML798981.1:139628-156040 GCA_009831015.1 Picea engelmannii
TTTACCCTTATTTTTCTCTAGAAAATGTAATTCATAATGTCCATTCTTATGACATGAGAAACACTTGATTTTACTCGAGTCCTTCTTCTTCCCTAGTTGTGATGATTGTTGGGCTCTAAAGATGTCCTAAAAACAACCTTAGTTTAACATTAATTTATCAACCTGAGGATTTGTCTTTTATCTCAAGAATATCATCAAATTCTATGCAGATAGTTTATAGAGGTTAAAATCACATAGAAAATCTAAGTTTATCAACAATCAAGTTCCTCACACATTCATTAAATTTCTGAAAATAAGATTTTATTGAACAAGATTGAAATCTGATCTGTAACGTGCTTAAAAGAATGAATTGAATTCTTGAATTAATCTGATTAAGAAACATGAATTGAATCTATGGAAAAGATTAATAAATTGATCTATTGACGACTATCTAATCTACTGGAAAGAACTAACTGAGTACTGTAAATTGAGGAAAGAATAGTGAATGAAAGGAACAAGAAATGCTAAATTAGCATAAAGGAACAATAATTGCTAATTGAGAAAAAAAGGAACAACAAATACTAAACTAAGTGAAAGGGACAACAAATACTAAACTAAGCGGAAGGGACAACAAATACTAAACTAAGCAAAAGGGATAGAAAATGCTAATTTAGGCGAAAAGGAACAACGTGTGTGAAAATGAGAGGAACTGTCAAGCAGTAAACTACAACAAAATGGAATCTGGAACAACAATCGATAACATTCAAAATGAAGCATCTATATATTGCAAGCAAACAACATGAAAGTATTAACACATATATTCATTTATATTAATTACTGCCAAGGAGATTTAAACCATAAAACAAAAATCAAACTGATACAATTATAGATTGAGATAGTAACTCCTTCAGACTGGGCCCTCGGTCCTCAGAAGTACTACTGCTAGAAACTCAGTATGCGAAAATGATGAAAACGTTCAAAGCCTTTATTAATTCCATAACTGATACAACATTTACAAAAACTGTTTGCGCAGAGCAATTCTGAGTTCTGAATTCTTGGATAAAATTCTTAGATTATCCTTTCCAGGATCCAATACCCTTTATATATTACAAAATATGGGTAAATTAAGCTATCCTGAGGATCGAGAGATCGTTAGGATCGCTATTACTATTTATGAAGTTTACAAAATAGAGAACAAATCTCGCTTGAAATTGCTTTATTCCTAATATCTTTAACCTCCAATAGCTTACATATCTCCAAAATATCTCTAGCTACCATGGGTTTAGCAATATTTACCCATTCTTGTAGCAAAATCAAACAATTCCAACCATATTTTAGAATTTATAAAATACAACTCAATAATATTTCTCGATGAAATTTTAATAATTTTCTATCCTATTTTATTCCTAAGTAACATAAAATTCAGTCGAGATCATATCATAAATAATGGGACTGAGGGGAATATTTGTACCTTTTCATAACCAATAATTATCCCCCAGCTTACCTTCTTGCATGTTCTCATGCAAGCTAATTTCTTACATGTAAAGTAGTGATGTTGTAAGGAGGAAAAGTAGGTTCACCAGGTGCGTCGAACCCATTCTTACGTCTGAGTCCTCCAAAAGAAGCGTCTTCCCTCTTTCTATTAAATTGATAATCTCTCTGGTATTCGTCCGGAAGAAACCAGATAATAAGGGGATTATATTTTCACCCAATCCAGGCAAGTCCTTCTTCCTAGATCATTCTCGCATATCTTTCTATTCTGAAGGTGGCTGCAAAGACATTCTTGAAACTGAAGGGTTCCCTAATCTTTACTTCATTTGGGGAGGCATCCCACCTTAACTTGGAGCCAATAAGAGATTCTTCTTTGAGTTACCTAAAATATGTCATGCTTGATCGTATAACCTGTTAGTGACTAGGACCTAAAGAGCCTCTCACCCCTTCCCTTTTCATGAATGTCCTATGTCACATGATGGCTAGAAAATATTTTGGTGTTTCTCCTTTGATCCAGAGATCTAACCCAGTTTCTCTCTTTGTGAAAGTTTTGTGGGCTTTATCCCACCTAACTTGATTTTTGGTGAAGGATAAGAATGATTGAAGTTGTATTTCTCCAATAAAAGGACCATGGTTATCTCTACTGTTGTCTTCTGAAATGAATTTATGGAAGTATAGCTATCAAAAAAAATATTCTACTTTCTCTTCCTGCTCTCTGAAATATGACACAAACTCAGAGATAGTGGTGAATTTAATCGGTTTACCTACTTGAATAGATTTCACCCTTAGAAATAGGTAGAATTCTAATAATAAAAAAGTATAATTGGTAGAAGGATCTCTACAATATATTGCATCAGTGTAGACATCACAAATCTCTTTGATTTTCTCCAAAGATTTTTCCAATTGACCTTGTATTTTCTTTGTCTTCCCTTGAGCCTTAGTCAACTCAGCATAAGTCTCATTTTCCATTTCTGACATGGTTTTAAGTTATTTAAGAACTCCTTGGTTCTCTTCCATGGTCACCATTTCATCTCTGGTTTGAGTCAAGGCTTGTTGGGCTTGTACCATCTCTGCTTCTAGTCTATCTATGATGGCACTCTGATCTTGAAACTGAGATGCCTATTCAGTCTGGAAGTCTTCTTCTTTCATTGCTGGGAGTACTATTTGAGTTTTTGCATCTGTGGTCCCTAGAGGAGTGGGAATCACTTCCTCAGGTCGAGCAACATCTCCTCCTAGAATTCCTGGTTGAGCCTATGTTTCATATGCTTCCAAAGGAATCTCTTCTTCATTTTGAACAACTACCCTTTCTGCTGTTGTAATATTAGTCTAAAGTTCCATTTCTGTTGTCTCTTCATGGATATGCATCTCTATCTGTGTTCCTACATAAATTGTTTGGAGTTCCCTCCTAGGAAGAGGGTTCCTTCTCTGTGCCCTATGTCTTTTGGTCTTCTTTCTTTCATGGGCCTTGTCGCCTTGCTCTAGTTGTTTTCTTAATTCTTTGATAATTTCCTTAAGCTTTCCAACTTTAATCCTTTTAACCCTTCTTTTCAACAACTTGTTCTCCTATTTTAGCCTTCTGATTTTACTATGGATTTTGCCTGATTTCTGTTTTTGTGAATTGTCAGGGTTTTCCTTACCCTGATCAGTCAATAATTGTTCTTTTGTTTCTTCTTCTTGCATTGCTGGGCTATTTACCTCAGTATGAGATTATGCTTGTGTTGTATCTTATGGGAATGACATCTCAATGTCATGGAAGCCTTCAACAGGGTTTTAAGAAGAGGCTGGCACTTGGTATTCTTCTGGACTGTTTGTGTCTTTGTTAATTGAGGTCCCTAAAATTCCTAGAACCTAAGCTATCTCTACCTCATAGCTTTTCAAAAAATGTTTTGTGAGGTGTCTCAGTACTGGCTGACTATTTCCTTGTGGGGTTTGTTCTGTCTGTTCAATTTCCTAAACATCTTCCTGTAAGGGTTGCTCTGTCTACATTATGTCTTGTATTTCTTCAGTTTGTTCTGTCATTTCTTGAATTTCTTCAGGCTGTTCTGTCATTTCCTGAATTTCTTTAGGCTGTTTTGTCTGCCTGCTTCTTCTTTTCCTCTCAATGGGGGTTTTAGGGGCAACAATTTCTCTTTTTATCTTTCTCGTTGATGCCTCTTCTTGTGAGGTCTGAGTCTCTTCTAATTGGACAGGGTTTGCCTCGACTTCAAGTACGTGTTGAGGAGGTGGAACTTCCATCTGGGCGGTGGATTCCTCTTCATGTGCTACTTCAATTCCTTGGGTTGTGTCTTCATGATGTGATTTAGGTTGTTCTAATTGTAGGGGACTATTGGCCTCAATAAGATTACTCGAGGTTATTTGAGTTTGAATCATGGATTTATTTACTATTAGTTTTACCAATCCATGGTGGCTAATGATAGTAACGAGATCTTTTTCCTTCTGCGTTCTTATAGCGACCTCATGTAACATAACATTTAGGAAAAAAGTGAATTTATCACTAACCATTGTTTGAGTGCTGCTATTAGTTTGAGGTGGTGTGGCCAGATCACATCTTACCTTCTGTCCCAGTTGATATACCTCTGTATGACACCTGCCATTTTTTTCTAGGGTTCTCAGAGAGTGTTGGGGCTAAGTCCCTTTCCCTTTTTATCTAATTCCTCTCCAGGGTCTTTGAAATATTCTACATCTTATTTAAGCGTTGTATATCTTCCATTCCATTGTATTCCTGTGTTAGGAAGGCTTTTAACCTTTGCTATGATTTCCTGAGTGACTGGAATTTTTATATCGCGAACTATGGAGGTTTCTCCCTGCAAGTTTTGGAATAATTTGATCATGATGTCTATATCTTATCCTTGCAACTGATTGAAGTACTCCGTCCACCCAAGACAATGTAAGATTTCTCTTGCATGCTCAGTTACCTGTAGTAATGTTGGTTCCCATCGCACACTTCGGCCTCCCATATTTCTATAAGAAGGTGAGGACGACTAACTCTCCTTGTTGCAGCTTAACTCAACCAGTTTTTCAAACAATAGAAATAACAAATATAGAACAACATTGTGTATATGTAAAAATGTGATTTTTTTTGTATTTACTGCACTTATTGAAATCTATCGGTAAATGTGTCGAGCATATACCCCCCATAAATGGAAAGTTCGACCTCGATTGTCAAATGTACGGGTTTAATAATGGCGGGGAGTTCTTGCGAGGTGTGATTGCTATGCCATCGCCGCCGCTGGAAAAGACAATCATTAATAACTTTTCAAAAATCACTTTAACGATATTTATGATAATCATCACTTTGTGTGGGAAATTCGAATTGTCATACCTAAGTTAGAGACCCTTTGAGGAAAAAATATTCCAAATGATTTTAAATTTGTTCACGGTTTTAAAATTTTCCACATATCATAACATTGTTACTTTCCCCTTTTATTGGATATATCTGGAATGATAGCCTCATGGTTTAGAAAACGAAATATAAGAACACACTAAATCTTGGTGTATTAAATTAAACTTCGATACCACAGGCAGAGCCACTACTACCAACAGGCATCCATAGCCTCGACAGGGTTTCCTTTTAACCCATAGATGAGCTTGTATCCTTAATAAATATTTTGAATTGTCTTTTCCCAAGAAGACCATTATCCTGTTTTGGTAGCCATATGATTATAATGCCACTCACTATATTTTAACCTAAGTGAACAAGTCGGCTTGTGGTGAGACCTCTTGTCCTTTGACAAAAAAATGCCAAAGGCCATTGCCCTGGTGTGGTGGCCATAGTGGGAATGTCACCTATGTTATTATCTCATGATAGTTGTAGGTTGGATGTTGATGAGACCCCCTATTCTTTATGGAATATGTTTATTACTTTGTTAAAAGCTTTATTTTGATTTTGATTTTGATATATATATATATATATATATATATATTTAATCCCTATCAAGGGAGGCTCATCTACTCCTTAAGAGTGAGGGATGGCATAAGAAGTGTAAGAATGCCAAGTAAGAATGTATTTAAGATTCCTTATTATTATATGAAAGCAATTATCATTCAAGTATATGTATATATATAGGGGAAAGAAAGGAATTATGGTGGTTAATCAATTGTGAACAATTTTTAAGATGATTCAAAGAAATTAATCCAAAAATAGTTTACTAAGGTATGTTAAATGATCCACACCAAATGACAAATTAGAACTAGTGCTGATGAAAAGGAATTAGTGAAGGTCATACCCAAAGGAGTGACTGACATAAAAATGGAATGTTTTGAGAAAGGAACAATAATAGGAAAGAATCGTGAAGGGAACAATAGTTGTTCCTTTCGAATGGACAACACTATTGAAAAAAACACAACAGACATTATAAGGGGAACAACAGTGTGATAGAAGGAACAACAATCGTTAATTTGGAAGGATGATATTACTTATGAAGGGAACAACAATCATGTTTTTCAAAATAACGACAATGGTTTGCAAAGGAATCAATGATCATGCAAAGGTACAAAAATCATCGTTTTCAAAGGAATGACAATCGTTTCGTTTTAAATGAACAACAGGGATGATGTTCAAATTTTTACCCATCTAATTAACTGATTAAAAACTCGCACAAACATTTTTGTTTTAGTGAATCTATAATTGATTATTCATGAACTAAATTAAGTCAATTTCTATGGGTAAGTTTAATAATCGAAGTATTGGATGGTTCATAAGCATGTTCATTTTCTTGAAAAAAACAGGGTTTATATTTGTTGGGTTTTTTTTGTTTTTGTTTTGCAAAGTGAGATAGGAGCAAAGAACAAAAAAGAGTGTTAATTATATTCATTACAGTCATATTTTCTAGTTCATATTCTCTCAACTGGCCTTCCTAAAAAAAATAAGAAAACTAAAAGCTCAATCAAATCTGTAAAGAAAGATATATACAATATATACAGTGCTAAAAAAACAACATTTATGGAGTTGAGGCTCCTGGGTTACCCTCCTAGCCAGCCAAGATATGAAAGTAGGGTCCTCACTTACTTCTTGGCAGAAGGATTCTTTTGAAGGCGGCTTATGGTAGAGTTGTAACTGGTGTCCATTTACCAGAAAGGGAGACCCATACCCATCGATGGTAATTAGAGTGACAGTGCCATTATCATGAACTTCATTAATTTCATATGGTCCCATCTACCTTGTCTGTAATTTTCCAGGAAAATCGTAAAATCTGGATTCATAGAGAAGTTCCCAATCACCTTTCTGGAATGATTTCTTCTTGATATGTTTGTTGTGCCAGTTCTCTCTTTTTTGCTGAATAAAAACTATGCGCTCCAAGGCGGACATGCGTGCTTCATCCAACTCATTGAGCTATTGTAGGCGTTGTTTATGTGCCTCTGTAAGATCCAGTCCAATTTCCTCGGCCATACTTAGAGTCTTGATCTCAAAATTGATTGGAAAGATAGGTTACGTACCATAGACTAAGTGACAAGGAGAGTAGTCATTGGTGTTCCTCCATGTTGTGCGATAAGCCCATAGGGAATTTGGAAGATCATTTTCCCAATTCTTTTGGTTTGTTGAGACAGTTTTTGTCAAAATTGCCTCCAAGAATTTATTTGTGCTTTCTACTTGTTTGTTTGTCTGTGGGTGGTATGGAGAAGTAAATTTATGTTTAATATGATAATTTTTCAGGGTGGGTGTGATTCTATGAGTTGTAAATTGTGACCCCCCATTAGTGATTACTTCCTTGGGTATTCCATAGTGTAGAAATAATTTGAAAAGAAATTTAATGACTACTTCCTCTGTTGTGTTTCGTAAGGCTTCTGCCTCTACCCATTTGGTCATGTAGTCCATTGCAACTATAATATAGGCCTTTTGATTTGAATTTGGGTTGAAGGGGCCAATGAAGTCTAGTTCCCATATCTCAAATAATTCTGCGACTACTTGTGCTTTTAGGGGAATTTCATTAGACTGACCTGGTTTTCCCATCCATTGACAACTGTCGCGAGTCTGGAAATATTTTTTTGCATCTATGAATATTGAGGGCCAATAATTGCCCATGTGTAAAATATTATGTCCAGTCCTGCGATATGCAAAATGCCTGCCACATGGCTCGTCATGTTCCTCCTCCAGTTTGTCATAGATTTAGACATCTTGGACACATCTACAGACAGACCTGGAGATCATCCTCTGTGTGGAAACGATATCCACCGATCTAGGTAAATCATGCGCTACGTTGGAAAATCAATTTTCTTTTTCTTGATGATAGATGTGCTGGTAGTTTCTCGACTGCCAGATAATTTTCCACATCATCATACCAAGGTGGCTTAGTATTGTTAGCGAACAAATGCTCGTCCGAAAATTGGTCTTCAATCGTCAAGGAATCGTCTATTTTAGGTATGCGAGACAGGAAGTCTGCAACAAAATTTTCTCTTCCGGGTCGATCTTTGATGGTGATGTCAAATTCCCGCAATAGCAATAACCACCGAGTGACCCGTCCATTAGTAATAGGTTTGTTAGCTAGATATTTAATGGAAGAATGATCAGTATACAAAATAACTGGATAGCCTGTTATATAATGACAAAATTTATTGATGGCATGTATAATAGCTAAAAATTCTTTTTCTGTTATTGTATAATTAGATTCAGCGGGAGTGAGATTCTTGTTGATAAAATAAATAGCATAGGGTTTCTTGTCTTCTTCCTCTCCAAGGACAATGCCTATGGTGATATCTGATGCATCGGTGTAAATTTGAAATGGTATTTTCCAGTTTTGTCCTCTCAGCATCAGTGCTATTGAAATCAGCTTCTTGAGTCCTGCAAATGTCACATCACACTTATCAGACCACTGAAATTCCACATTACTAGTTAAAGCATGTAAAGGTGCAACAGATCTTGGAAAATTTTCTATAAATCTGCGATAGTATCCTGAAGCGCCAAGGAAACTACGTACCTCAGTTTGTGTGTGTGGTGTAGGTAGATTAAGGATTACCTTTATTTTTGTTGGGTCTACCTTGATTCCATCTGCAGAAATATAATGCCCTAGTACCACAACTTTAGTCATCATCATGTGACATTTTTCATGGCTTAAACATAACCTGGTAGCAATGCACCATTCCAGTACCTTCTCCAGATTGTCCAGAGCTTGATCAAAGTCATCGCCATAAGGTGTGAAATCATCCATGTAAACTTCAAGCCCTTCACTAATCAGATCGGTGAAAATTCTTAGAATGTCCCTTTGGAATATGGATGGAGCATTACATAGTCCAAAGGGAAATACTCTGTATGCAAAGGTACCCCAGGGACATGTAAATGTGGTTTTATCTTGATCTTTTGAGGAAATCTGGATCTGATTATAGCCACTAAAACCATCTAGGAAAGAGAAGAATTTATTACCTTCCAAAGTATCCAGAACCTGATCGATGAAAGGTAGGGGGAAGTGGTCCTTTTGAGTGGCTTTGTTAAGTTCCCTATAGTCTACACAAATTCTCCATTTCCCATTCTTCTTGTGGACGATCACTAGTGGGGAAACCCACCGACTATCTGAGATAGGATATATAAAATCTGTGTCCAACAACTTTTGTAATTCCTCTTTAACAATGTCCCTAAGGTGGGGATTCAATCTTCTTTGGGGCTGTTGGATAGGTCGGGCATCTTTATCAATATAAATATCATGTGTGAAGAGTTGAGGATCAATACATTTCATGTCAGAATACTCCCAGGCAAAAGCTTGTTGATATTTAGAAATGATTTGAATCAGTTTTTGTTGTTGTTGCTCATCTAAATTGGCATTAATGTTCAGAGACCTCCCTAGTGCAATCTCAACTGATTTTATGTTATGAACAATGGTAGTTGGGATTTGTTGTTCCATCAAATATTCCAACGATTCTCCCTGCGCTTCACAATCTAGAACAACTTTGAGCATTTGGCACATTGGGTTACATACAATGGTTGGGTTGTTAATGAAACAATTGATCACGTCATCCTCTAATTGGTTCTTGAGTCTGAGAGATTCTTCTAGCGTGAGAGGGGATCGTAGATCCTTTTTTGGATATCTTGGTGGTGGAAGCTGTGGATGTATGATAGTCGGTCTTGGCTTGGCTAGAGGATATAGGATGAGGTTCTTTGTAACACCTCCTCTAGCAATTGTGATATTAACTGTACGACATCCTATGTACACATCTCCTGTTGTGAGCCATGGTTTTCCCAGTATTAATGGATGCCCTTCGATTCCACTTCTTGGGTTGATGATGAGGAAATCCACTGGATATTCCCAAGAGTCGACTGAAATTTCTATATCATGTAATGTGTCGACCGGTTTAACCACTGATCAATCATCCAATTGTAACATAATTGGGGTAGTGTTAGCACAAGAATTTGCAGCCAGAAGAGGCTTGCCTCTCCATAAGAAACTAAATAACATCTACATGCATATACATGATTCTAACCTATCAAATCAAGGTTCTTGATTAGTATCATAATACAGAAGAGCACAAAAATTCCATAGCACCATGGTGCTGCGGAATTTTTTATAAAATATGGTCTGCCATTTTACTACCTAAAATGCTACCAAATCTGTTAAGTAGTGTAATGATGGCGCTATGAATTCCATAGGTTGTTACCAAATATGTTTTCATGTCGAATGTACCAAATTTGTCAATGTTGAAGTGATGTAGCTGCGAATTATGATGGTGCTACCAAATTTCACACAGACACACAGGCGGGCGCTACCGAAATTTTGACAGAGACCAAATTGTGCAGAGTTATTTTGCAAGGACGCTTCTGTCAGTTTTGAGTGACTAACTTAAAACTTGGATTATGAACAAATGAGAAGGTATTTTTGAAAACTAGAGGAGGTTTTTGTTCACCACATACCAAATAACATAAAGCTCTCTTTGTTTTGCAAAATATGTTATGGTTAGATAGATATTATACATAGAAGTGGCACTATGGAATGTGTTTCAAAAACTTTGTTCTAGACTATTGAAATGATATTTTTGACCAGATGACTTCCAGGATCATTTCCGGGTGAAAAAAGATGAATTTTCAAAATATGAAGGAGGTTATTGTCAAGAATGGGCCCATGAAAATTAACCTCTTTCATGTTTCACATAGGTGTCACGGATTGGGAGATTCGAAAGAATATTTGGCCCTATGTTTTTAGTTTTCGTGATTTCCTGTTTGAGACATGTTTTTGTGAAACCTGTTGCGTCCATATGGACATGAAATTAAAGAAAATGAGAGAGGTTTCTCTTCATAACGAGCTTATATAAAAAAAACGTTCTCAAATACTATGCAATTGTTATGTTTTGAGAATTACAAGTGGCGTTTGGAAGCCTATATTTCAGAATATCGCCTCCTGAAAAGCAGGAAATTAATTAAAACATGTCATTTTTTGTTTGTAGTAGTTTCTATTTTGGGAAAGGGGTTGGAGTTTGAATGGTTGAGATAGGTTCTCATATACTGTAATATTTTGATAAAGTTACTATGAACTGGTTATGTACTTGATTTGAGACATCTTGGTTAATAGAAATCAACTTTTTAACATTCGATCTTATGTTTTCCTTCTTCATTCTTCCACCTATAGCATATAATCTTGTTTTCTGTTGAGCATCTCTAGTGCCTTTGATGAGTAGAATGTTTGAGACTCCATTTCCCATTGGTGTAGCCTACTGATCCATTGTTTTATTCCCTCTCCCTTTCTTTCTCCATCTTGTTGATCCACCTATTCAAAACCAAAATTATCTTTTACATTCTGATGGGTGTTGAGCTTACACTTTAGCAATCTCATTGTGACTTTCAATGCTAACATTTTTGGCACCATTGTCGAGGATGGATTTGAGAAGATTTAAAATATTCCTAGGAAGAATGACACTGCATAGATCCAACTTTAGATGGTGACTGAAGTTGGACACCTTCAAGACTGCACATTCATCATGGCAACTCCATTGTTCAAAATCTGTTGGTGACTCCATTGGAATGAGACAAATTAAATGGCTATGAAGGCTATCCTGGCCAGGAGGTTTTCCCCACTCAATTTCTTAGACATAGATGGTTATCCACATCTTGTGCCTCAAATTGATGAATGTAAAGATCTGCTACCAAGATTTTATGAAGGTGAGAATGATAGCCATGTTGAGCATGTTCATGAATTTCATGCTTTGATGTAGCAGCTTGACATCCATGATGAAGATATATTGATGAAAATGTTCATGTATTCATCGGAAGGCCATGCAAGGAAATGGTATAGAACACTCCCTGCTTCTAGTATTTCCTCTTTGAAAGACTTTCATGATGTTTTTTATTCTCATTGCAAGATAATTTATCCAGCCGAAAGACTTTTTGAGAATTGTTGTGAGGGTTATGCATCATATATTCAAGATTCAAAAAGTTATTCCTCTAGCAGTCATGATGAAGGGGATGATTTTAGAGAGAAGGATTTAGATTACGAGTTTCATAATTCTTTTCCTAAATTTGAAGAACAAATGCATCATTCATGTCAAAATCTAGGTCCCCAAGAGAAAGATCAATATGGACAATCCATCATTTCCTTTTCTCCTCCTTTTCTTGATTCTTTAAGTCAAGAGGTCATCTTAGGTTCAAAGTTATTTCATCATGAGGATATTTTTGTAGCTTGTCATGACCGAATTCATATCTTACTAGTTGTTTTTGTAATCCCTCGTATTGTTAATGAACCAATGTGCCATGATTTGCCAAGTTTTGATGACTATGCGGATGTTTTCACTAAAAAACCAGCTATCCCAACTATTGTACTAATCCCCTCAGCCATTAATAGTCAAATGGTCATTGATTCACCTTTGTATGACGATTATGAAGATGATTTCCATGAACAATCTATTGAATACCTTATATTAGAGAAGTACCCTTCCCATCAAATAAACAATAGCTTGTTTCAACCCTCATGTCATATTTTTGTTGCTGAAAGAGAAGAAAAAGATGATAATCTAAGTTTATAAGGTGAAAAATTGAGAAATTGGGACCATAAGCCAAGGTATGATGAATATCCCTCACAATCAGAAGATAAGACATAAGAATGTAGTTTCCCAAGCACTTCTAATTGTGATGAACTTCCTTATCAACCCCCTATTCCTCTCGAAGACACAAGATCAATTTCATCAAGAAGCCAAGATCAAATGCCATGTGAGTAGATGAGAGAGGTTGAGATTAAATAAAGACAAGAATCACTAATCCTTTTTCCTAATACACCTCATGACCAGGAGTGGACCAAGGCCATATGCATTGAGAATGAATAATAAAATCAGCAAGCAATGCAACAACCAAGCATAGTGGAGGAAGGACCTAATGCAGTACTTTTACTTTTGACACAAAGTAATGTCATAGGGGAAAGTATTGATGATGTTTTTCAGGATCCTTTTTCATATTGTCTGCAAGAAGCAAGTGAGCCTAGGATCATTGATTTCTTCAATGGAAAGTGTATTGCTAAATGTTTCTTTGACGTGCCTTCAAGTAGGAATTATCTCTGGTGCTTAAGGAAGCACATTTCAAAGCTTCAAACAATTGAAAAAATGATGAAATGGCTTCATTGGTTGTTTTATGTAACTTGAATGCTTCATTTTCCCAATAATTAGAGTAGGTGTGTGCAATAATCTTGCTGGACACACATCGTTTTCATCATTTTTGTCAGTTTCAGTTTTCATTTGCATTTAGTTTCAGTTGAAGGTCACAGATCAAAGAAGATTGTAGAGGTTAAATGTTGGGAGAATCCCTTGGATAAGGCATTGAAACTACAAGAGTTGTTATATCCTCACAGGGAGGACTCCATCCCCCATGGAGCCTATGTTAGCACAAGAATTTGTAGCCAGAAGAGGCTTGCCTCCGCATAAGAAACTAAATAACCTCTACATGCATATACAAGATTCTAACCTATCAACTCAAGGTTCTTGATTAGTCTCACCATATAGAAGAGAACATACCTTCCATATAACCATGGCTCTACGGAATTGTCTATATAGCATGGTCTTCCATTTTACTAACTAAAATATTACCAAATTGGTTAAGCAATGTAATGATGGCGCTATGAATTCCATAGGTTGTTACCAAATTTATTTTCATGTCGGATGCTATCAAATTTGTCAATGTTGAAGTGATGTAGATGTGAATTATGATAGCACTACCAAATTATATGCAGACACACAGGCAGGCGCTACCGAAAATTTGACAGAGACCAAATTGTGTAGAGTTAATTTGCAAGGATGCTTCTGCCAGTTTTGAGTGACTAACTTAAAACTTGGATTATGAACAAATGAGAAGGTGTTTTTGAAAACTGGAGGAGGTTTTGGTTCATCACATAACAAATAACATAAAAATATCTCATTTTTGAAAAATATGTTATGGTTAGATATATATTAGACATAGAAGTGGGACTACAAAATGTGTTGCAAAAACTTTGTTCTAGACTGTTGAAATGATATTTTTGACCAGATCACTTCCAGGATCCTTTTCGGGTGAACCATGATGAATTTTTAAAATATGAAGGAGGTTATTGTCTAGAAAGGGCCCATGAACATTAAAATCTTTCATTTTTCACACAGGTGTCATAGATTGGGAGATTCGAAAGAATCTTTGAGCCCTATGTTTGACAGTTTTCGTGATTTCCTGTTTGAGACATGTTTTTGTCACACCTGTTGCGGCCATATGGAGATGAAATTAAAGAAACTAAGAGAGATTTTTCTTCATAACGAGCTTATATACAAAAAATGTTCTCATATAGTACATAGCTATTATGGTTTGATAATTACAAGTGGCATTTGGAAGCCTATTTTTTACAATTTCGCCTCCTGAAAAGCAGGAAATTAGTTAAAACTTGTCATTTTTTGTTTGTAATTGTTTCTATTTTGGGAAAGGGGTTGTAGTTCAAATGGTTGAGCTAGGCTCCATTATACTGTAATATTTTGATAAATTTACTGTGAACTGGTTATGTACTTGATTTGAGACATCTTGGTTAACAGAAATCAACTTCTTAACATTCCATCTTATGTTTTCCTTCTTCATTCTTCCATCTCTCAACATATAATCTTGTTTTCGGTTGAGGAGATTTAGTTCCTTCGATGAGTAGAATGTTTGTGACTCCATTTCCGATTGGTGTAGCCTGTTGATCTTCAGTTTGATTCCCTCTCCCTTTCTTTCTCGAACTTGTTGATCCACCTATTTAAAACCAAAATTATCTTTTACATTCTGATGGGTGTTGAGATTACACTTTAGCAATCAAATTGTGACTTTAAGTGCTAACAGGTAGGTTTGAAGGAATCGAAACCTAGGGTGTTGCAGGTTTCAATGGTCAAGATGTTGATGGCTGCCCCCAAATCTACTGGTGTATTTGGAAAAGAACATCCCTGGATTTGAACTGTTACTATGGGGTTCCCTGGGTTTGCATATTTGACTAGTTCTTGTCTCCCTAAAATGAGATTAGACAAGGCTCCTGCCACATGTACAGTTGATGATGAATTTTTAACTTTCCTAACAGGCTTCCTCCCACATAATTCCTTGATTGTTTTTTCATAAATTGGGATGTCTTGCAGAGCCTTCAGGAGTGAGATTTTAACATATAAATTCTTGAGTTCCCCTACAATGTCGAAGTTAGTATACACATAAGGTTTTTCTATCATCAACCTTTCGGGGAACGGGGGAGGAGGAGTTACATCCTTCTCGGGATCCTGTGGTTTGACTGTGTTTCCTCCCTACTCTGTTTCTTCTGTTATGACCATGGGAGGGTGTTATTGCTGGTTGTATGTTATTTTCATTCTCTTGCTCTTGGGAAACGTTGCTTTCTTCAGGAGAGATTATGCGTCTCGACCTCAACCAGAGTTCGTTTCACCCCACCAAGTTTATTTCCCCTTCCACATTATCCATAATCTGGATAAGATGGGCTAGTCTATTATTAGGATTTGGGTGGGGCTGGGCTCGTAATTGCGAGTACAATTGCGATTGAGGGTTCTAGGATAGTTGGAGTGGAGCTTGCAAAGTGGGTTGGGTTTGAGGGGGCATCCCCATGGGTTGATTGGTCATTCCCATGGGGTGCTACCAATTCTAGTTCCAATTTGGGTTTTGGGTAGCCATGTTGGACCGTTATGAAGGATAGGGGTTGTTGTTTGAGTTTTTCCAGGATGAGGTAGGGTATTGTGAGTTAGGCTAGGTGGAATTTGTAGTTGGTTGATTCTGCCAAATGGGATTTGTAGTTGGTTGGTTTGGACAAGTGGGATTTGTAGCTGGATATTGTTGGGACTGCCAGGTGGGGTTAGAAAATGGTTGGCCCTGCCATGTCTTTCCAAAATTTTGCTTCTAATTATACTGCCTAGAAAAGAAGGAAGAAGGATCCTGTAGTGTACTTGGAGGTCGAGCTTGCCATTGGCAACATTGAGCCATCAAATATAATGATTTTGTTTCCTCTTCTGCTTCTCTGAAGACAAATTTTAATCATGGGAGTGAAGGGCATTGATATGTTGCGTGGTCTTTAGCACATATAGCACACACCCGAACCACATCCAATGAACATTCCCTTAGACCATGTTTTTTTCTGCATCTATGGAAAAATATGGCCAAAGTCTATTTTTCTTCTGATTGCTTCTGTTTGGCCTGCAATACATCCAATTGTGTAGTCAGAGTGCTCAGAATGTCAGTTTTGAAATTTTCTAAGAGATTACTGACTTTTGCTCGGGTGACTCCTCCACTGGTAATATTACTATTTCTGGTGAGGGGAGTCTGCATCCCTGACTTGGTCCATGTAATTCCACGTGAGCACTTGATGCACAACTGAACAGTGTTATTATATGTTTATTGATAGATATCACCCATCCCCATTAAATTCAATGTTTCTACCCATTCATATTTCATTCCCTTTATCAAAGTGTCTTTGAGCACCTCACCTGGTAATGTACGAAAAGGAGATCTTTGCAAATTATATTGAAACCTTTCAACATATTCCTCTAATGTCTCATTGTCC
>ML798981.1:163720-189271 GCA_009831015.1 Picea engelmannii
TTAATTGGGATAAAATGTTTCCCATATGGGTCAAAGAGAGTCCCACCTCTCCATTATTGTATTTGGTTTTATTTTCCACTACTTAGTTAGTTGGGTAGTTAGATCTATTATTATAATAATAGAGACTCATTTAATGAGATATTTCCATTATTGTATCGGATTTTATTTTCAACTAATTAGTTAGTTGGGTAGTTAGATCTATTATAATAATAATAGAGACTCATTTAATGAGATTTTTTTTACTTTGTCCAATAGACCATTTTGTAATGCTATATAAAGGACTAGCAAGTCTTCTCATAATATCAAGTTACTCATTTTGGCTTCTCTCATATTTTCTATTCTTCGTTGTGAGATTAATTAGATCTGAGTGATTTACTCGTAATTAGTTTTAGAGGTGAGGCTCATATTTGAGTCTCACCTCCCAAGTACTTCATTTACATATTTTTTTTTCATGCTTATTTTCATGCAATATTGACACATCTAATCTCCTCCTCTCTCGGCATTTAATCCATCCATATCCAAGCCCTCGAGATCCATATCACTAACCCTAAGAAGCACCAACTCCCTTTTCTTTAGGGTACCAACCCTAGGAAGCACCAACTCCCTTCTTTTTCAGGTCACCAACCATACGAAGCACCAAATACCTTGTTTTTACACTTTACTTAGTAAAGGATATGAATCCTTACTTTCTCCTCCCTTCCACCCTCACTGCATAAGTAACATCAATTATTCTTCTTGGACTCTGCTTCTAATTTTGATCTTCTGTTCTGGACTACAAGGACCCTTTCTTCTCACCATTCTTTCTTGTTTATATAGTGTTCCAACTAGTGTGAATTTGAACCATTGCGTCTTTTGAAAATGAACCATTGTACCCTTTCATTTAAATGATAATATTAAACTTTAAATAATATCATTTTCCCTTTTTCTTTATTCTTTATTCATAATGCTTATGTTTTAACTCTTCTTTAATCATGACTGTGCATCATTTCATTAGTCTATAGATGTAAAATTGTTGTGAATTTGAGTCTTAATCAATAAAAACTCCCTTCAAACCAAAATTCATGTGACCACGATATTGAAACCATGAGCTTATCCATTCCAAGCATTGTTCTATTAGCGATTTCTTCTTTTGCCCCTATTCTCCTACATGGGACGGTATTCAAATATCCAATGGATTATTTACTTCTATCCCCTTTATTTTCTTTACCTTATCACGTGACCGGTGCTGGAACCATTTTCTCTGATACTTCATCCTTCAGGAATTACAGCTTTTGTAATCATTCAATCCTCCCGGAGTACATTTCACCGAAGTGAATATACTGTATTCAATAGTATATCAAACAATCAATATTTAATCTTCCATTGGATGGACAATCCTAGATTATCCATAAGCCTCAAACAAATCGACGACCAAGATGTAATATGCAGTTGAGTGGATGGTTCTTGTTCACTTCGGGACTTCGAAATTTTGAGACTCCAGACTTTGCAGTCTTCCAACTCTTTCGGAGAAAATTTCGTCGAAGGGTGTATCAGCACTCCCTCCTTGATAACCTTCACATGTCCAAGATCTAGGACCATAGGCTTAGGTACAAAGGTTCTCCCTCTCTCCAGTTATTTGGCTATTTGTTACTCCGGGACTTTGGGCTACTCGAACTCTGAGGTATTTCAATCCCTCTGGAGTGTTGACCTATCGAATAAGTCATAAATTTGTGGTGACTACTTACTGTCAGTTGTTAGTACACCTTAAGATATCCTTCCAGTATACTCGATCGAACAATCGAAATATATTCTGGTGGATCTAGGATCAATAACTAACATCAATTCGTGACTTCGACCTTTGGCAGTTTGGGTAGTTTTTCTAGTAGGAAAAGATGATTATCCCGAAGGATGTAGTCTTAGATTGATGTGGTGTGATGATGTCACCTTGATTACATGGACCCATAGTGGGTGTGACACGTGTCACCCTGATTTTTGACTTTCACAGACCTTATGTGCCATATTTATTTAACACTTTTCATCATCTGATTGGGCCATGTGTCCTTGTTGACTAGGATTTTGACTTTTTGTTACTTCGTAGCTTCAAGATTTTTGACACTTTTATACCATCCTTTGATCATTGCCAAAGTGTCGAATATATCTATCACCGTAGATATTTCCTTGTCTTGATCAGATGACCAATGTTATTTCATGACTTCAGGATTTCATGGATTATTACTTGTTTCCAGTAATCGCCGAAGTGGCGAAGCTCCAAAGTACCGAATCTTTCTATCTCTTGCTTGATCCAATGACTGAGAACTGAAACAAAATTTCTCCACGAGATCTGACGATTGATGTTTACTTCATGATTTCATAGGTTTCAAGAATTTGTGTATTATGGGGTCCACTTATCCTGTTCTTCCACTTGATTCTATATGATGATCATGATAGATCCCAAACTAATCTAATGGTTTTTGTAAATCGATCCTTTACAAAGGATTCATCTGTGTAGGATCGGGCTTTTGCGCGACCTACTACCTTATTTCTCCTGAGATTTGATCTCATCACATGCACTCTATTTAAATCAATGACAATATCATACCACTGTGTCCAACATTCCCCCCCTTTGAAATTGATGGAAGCCTTTTTTTGAAATATTTCTGTTGTTTATCAATTTCCCCCCCCTTTGACAACAATGACAGAAGGGATCTTTCTTTGCTGATCAAAATCTGGACCAGGGGGCAAAATTTTGCTCAATTTTCAAAGTTCTCGGAATACGATGAAAATGGTGCCATTGCGTCCGTCTCGTCTTCCTGATTCCAGCGGTATATTTACTTTCTCAAACGGAGTCCGTATGGAGAAGATATCGCGATCTGTTCGTCAAGCCAAACAGGCAAAAATTTGATGCTGACTGGGCAGTCCGTACATGCTGACTGGACAGAGGCTGTACAGCTGACGTGCTGACCATACAGTTGACGTGGCACATGCTGACGTGGCAGGTGATATGGAAATCGTTGATTGGTTGTCAGTGGGCGAGTAATATTGCGACACGTGGCATTTATTGAGCAATGGGATGGTGCCACGTGGCCCAATCAAGGGCTGCCACGTGGCACCCATTTATTGACTGTTGGTGTTTGTTTTGTTATTCAAAAATTTAATAGTCCACCGGATTTGAACCGTGGACCTCTCCTCCGTGCAAAGGCTTAAAAAAGTACGCCGACCATTACACCACACGTCATTGCTTATTAAACATATGGTTTCTAATTTATTTGAAATCGAATATGGTTGTAATCGGCGGGGGGGGGAGGGGGTCGGGCCGGGGCTTAGCCCCGACCCAAGGTCTTATCGTTTCACATGTGACCATACCCCGTATCCAATTGCGCGTGCGGGAGGAATTTTAAATGGACTCCCGATTTTATTGCCAACACATATGATCCTGTGACCATGTTTTAACGCGCGTGGGGAATTTCTAAAATGTTTAACCCCCGGTCATATCACCTTTTACATGTGACCG
This sequence comes from Picea engelmannii, assembly GCA_009831015.1. Taxonomy (NCBI): domain Eukaryota; kingdom Viridiplantae; phylum Streptophyta; class Pinopsida; order Pinales; family Pinaceae; genus Picea; species Picea engelmannii. The sequence goes on from ML798981.1 coordinate 167,211, forward strand.
ATATCCGTTTGGTTGTGTGCGCGGGTGGTGTTTAAATATAGCCACATATATTTGACCATTGTATTGTTTGCGCACAGGTATATATATAACCGTGGATTTTAATGTGGCATGGTTTTATAACCCATAGTTTATACCATTTATAATGTGCGCAGGGGGGGGTTTAAAACCAAGACCCGTGGTTTTTACATATGACCGGAGCGTGGGGAGGAGTTAGCACAGTTGCACGGTTTTATAACCGTTAACCACCTTTCAGTCAAGAGCGAGGTCATATGTTCCCATACGCCCAGGTGCTAGGCGGTTGGGGGCTAGAGGCACCCTAACCGTTCTACGGTTTTCACTGTTGGCGCGATTGCGCCCGGTGCCAAGTTATAACGCATTTCAGGAGTGTGTTCCAGGTTCATGCACACATAGGTGCGTTTTGTAGAACCAGTTCCAACAAAGCTTGAAGGAGGAAAATGGAGGAGGCCTAACTTCTTCATCGTTTGGCCGATTCAGGTGTCGTAAAAGCCCAGCCAGGGGTTTTTGGACGTGCTGGATCCATTGGTGTCGTTTTCACATCCATTTGAAGACTCTTCATGTAAGTTTTTCACCATTGAAGTTCCAGGAAGCTCCAGGGAACTTGAAGCCCTTTTTGATGGAGGACATGGTTTGGTGAGCCTATGTTTTTTTTCCATGATTGAATAAACATTTTTGGCTAATTGATATGCTCTGAACACATTGGGACAGGTTTCAGAGGCTGTTGAGGACTTTTACAGGTGTTTTTGCCAAAGAGAAGCTCAGGGAAGCTTATGGCCACATGTAGAAGAGGTCATGCCCGGATGAGCCATGATCTGTTTTCAGAGTTCTATTAGTCATTTTTGGGGTTTTTGTGTGTTCTGATCTCAATGGAACAGTTTGTTTTTCCATTGGAGTTGAGCAGAAGCTTTTAAAAGAACTTTTGACTAATTAATCCCAGAGAGCCAAGTCCATTATGGAGGCTCAAGGAGATGTAGCCCGGAGGGGGGTGAACTCCTTTATCATGTTGTGATTATTGTGAGTTTGATGGTTTATTTGCTGCAAGTATTGTTGCTGTGTATTTATTTGAAGTACATATTTAACCATTTAAAAGAACATTTGCTCACACATAAGCATTTACAAGAAGAAGCATGAACTTAACACATAAGTTTATTTTGCATATTTATACACATGAAGCAAGGTCCTGTAAAGTTTATTTTAATGAAGTAGGGGTGCTTGCATAGCATAACAAGTCAGCCTTCTATTTTTAGATCAGGTGGTATCAGAGCATAGTTTGTTTTTCTCATTTGTTTGCCATTGATAGATTGAGATTTAGCTGTTAGTATTGTGCAAGTTTTGTGTTGAAGTTTGATATCTTGCAAGGATGGCAGAAGCTTCAAGTATTGATAGTTCTTATACATTTCCATTTTCTAAAGAAGAAATAATACTCATGAGAGATTTGATGAAAGAGATGTATGATAAGAACATTTCCCTTGAAGAGCACTTGATGGCCATGAAGCAGGAGAAAGACCAGCTTTTGCAAAGGTTGCATGAGATGGAGAATCAACTCCATGAGGCAAAAGAAACCCTTACCAAGTACATGCATGTACATAAGGTATGCAGTGTTAGTTTATCTTTTAATCCCTCTAAAGATGAATGTTTTGGTGGTTTTGAAAATCACACAAGAGGAATAGGGTCCAAGTTGTTGTTTAAAATGGGCTATGAAGGTAAAGGTTTGGGGAAGCATGCACAAGGCATTGTTGATCCTATTGTTGTTGAAGAAAGACCTAGGTATTGTGGTCTTGGATATGAATGAAGGGATGGAGAAAATTCCAAAGTCGAGGAGACAAGGGAAAAAGTTCCAAGCATAAACTTTGTTTCAAGTTCACCTCCTCAAGAAGGCTTTAAAGGTGAAAGTTCAAGAACTTTTATTGAAAGTTCGATCCCTTCAGCATGCAAGGCTTGTGTTCAAGATGAATGCAAATGTAGTTGTGACAGTGATAAGGACAAGAACACTGTTGATGATTTTCAAAGGAGAGCTTGTAACTCTTCAGCTTCACCTCCTCACAGAGGCAATAAAGGTGAATGTTCAAGGTATAATTCTACTTATCATTCAGTTGCATTTGATTATGTTAAGCATGATAAATTTGGAAGAAAGAATCCTTGTACATATTGTGGTTTGTATAACCATCATGTTTCAAAGTGTTGGAAAAGATTAACCGCTTTCAGGAAACTTTCTAAGAAAAGACAGCGTGAAAGGAGGATGCAAAAAGTTTGCACTCATTGTCAGAAGCGGGGTCATCTTGTTGACCAATGTTGGACGTTGCATCCAACTATTCGTCCACAGCCTCAGAAGCAGTTGGATAAGAAGATTGGCAAGAATGGAAGTGGAGATTCCATTATTGATGTGAGTCAAGATGATTCACAAGAGGACGATGATCTACAGAAAAAGTCATCGTTCAGTTGGTTTGGTAAGAAATGGTTGGATTTCTTAAGCAAGTAACACTTGCGTTTGTCTGATTGTAAATGCACTTTTCAGTGTTATGTGTGCATTTATGGGAAACATGATAAGTTGCAGCCATTTATATTTTTCGTATTCAACTCTTAAGTAGCCATATGTTTTGGGGATGTACTTATGTTTGTACGGGAAGGAGAGTTGAAGAGTCATGAACATGCATTTGTTTTTATGTATGTGTAAGAAGTGAACCTGGTGATGGTTCATCATGAGTGATTGATGATTGTTACATCATGTTTTTCGACTTGTCAGTTTGGGAAGGTTGATGTTTCAATGAGTCTCGACTGGTGTTGATGATTTTTCTGACGACTATGTTGTGTCGATCATGTTGTTTGACTTATGTTTAGTCGATGGTGTTTGTTGGCTTGTAAGTCAATTTTGAGTACATCGATATGCAGGAAAATGCCATGTACTTTGACGAAGTACGAGATGCGACAATTTTTTTGAAGAACAAAAGATTTTGTTGGCATCATTTTTCAGTCTTGTATAATTTGTTTTCAAGATTGATGGTTTTTTTTGGCTTGTGACAAGATGTCGCAGGAAAGTTTTTGCAGCCATTGGAGAGATGATTCTGTTGACGTTAAAGAGTTCACAAGAGGGACTTGATTCTCAGTGGGAAGGTTGGCAGTCTTCCAAGCACAGAGAGAGTAGTGGATCAACAGCAGCCAGAGAACAATGGTTGAGGGACATAGTCAGTTGCAGTGCACGGCATGTCAGAGTATTCAGGTGATTGTCGAAAATATTTTGATATGACTTGAAAGCAGACAGATAAGATTTTGTGGGTCCAAAAGAATTTAAGTGGGAAGGTGTGATCAAAATTTGGACCAGGGGGCAAAATTTTGCTCAATTTTCAAAGTGCTCGGAATACGATGAAAATGGTGCCATTGTGTTCGTCTCGTCTTCCTGATTCCGGCAGTATATTTACTTTCTCAAACAGAGTCCGTATGGAGAAGATATCACGATCTGTTCGCCGAGACAAACATGCAAAAATTTGATGCTGACTGGGAAGTTCGTACATGATGACTGGACAGAGGCCGTACAGCTGACGTGGCGACCGTACAGTTGACGTGGCACCTGCTGATGTGGCAGGTGACGTGGAAATCATTGATTGGTTGTCAGTGGACGAGTAATATTGCGACACGTGGCATTTATTGAGCAATGGGATGGTGCCACGTGGCCCAATCAAGAGCTGCCACGTGGCACCCATTTATTGGCTGTTGGTGTTTGTTTTGTTATTCAAAAATTTGATAGTCCACCGGATTTGAACCGTGGACCTCTCCTCCACGCAAAGGCTTAACAAAGTCCGCCGACCATTACACCACACGTCATTGCTTATTAAACATATGGTTTCTAATTTATTTGAAATTGAATATGGTTGTAATCGGCGGGGGGGGGTCGGGCCGGGGCTTAGCCCCGACCCAAGGTCTTATCGTTTCACATGTGACCATACCCCATATCCAATTGCGCGCGCGGGAGGAATTTTAAATGGACTCCCGGTTTTATTGCCAACACATATGACCCTGTGACCATGTTTTAACACGCGCGGGGAATTTCTAAAATGTTTAACCCCCGGTCATATCACCTTTTACATGTGACTGATATCCATTTGGTTGTGCACGCAGGTGGTGTTTAAATATAGCCACATATATTTGACCATTGTATTGTTTGCGCACGGGTATATATATAACCGTGGATTTTAATGTGGCATGGGTTTATAACCCATAGTTTATACCATTTATAATGTGCACGGGGGGGGTTAAAACCAAGGCCCGTGGTTTTTACATATGACCGAACCGCGGGGAGGAGTTAGCACAGTTGCACGGTTTTATAACCGTTAACCACCTTTCAGTCAAGAGCGAGGTCATATGTTCCCATACGCCCAGGTGCTAGGCGGTTGGGGGCTAGAGGCACCCTAACCGTTCTACGGTTTGCACCATTGGTGCAGTTGCGCCTGGTGCCAAGTTATAACGCGTTTCGGGAGCGCTTTCTAGGTTCATGTACACAGAGGTGCGTTTTGTAGAACCAATTCCAGCAAAGCTTGAAGGAGGAAAATGGAGGAGGCCTAACTTCTTCATCGTTTAGCCGATTGAGGTGCCATAAAAGCCCCGCCAGGGGTTTTTGGACGTACTAGATCCATTGGTGCCATTTTCACAGCCATTTGAAGACTCTTCATGCAATTTTTTCACCATTGAAGTTCCAGGAAGCTCCAGGGAACTTGAAGCCCGTTTTGATGGAGGACATGGTTTGGTGAGCCTATGTTTGTTTTCCATGATTGAATAATCATTTTTGGCTAACTGATATGATCTAAACACATTGGGACAGGTTTCAGAGGCTTTTGAGGACTTTTACAGGTGTTTTTGCCAAAGATAAGCTCAGGGAAGCTTATGGCCACATGTAGAAGAGGTCATGCCCGGATGAGCCATGATCCGTTTTCAGAGTTCTATTAGTCATTTTTGGGGTTTTTATGTGTTCTGATCTCATTGGGACAGTTTGTTTTTCCATTGGAGTTGAGCAGCAGCTTGTAAAATAACTTTTGACTAATTAATCCCAGAGAGCCAAGTCCATTATGGAGGCTCAAGGAGATGTAGCCCGGAGGGGGGTGAAATCCTTTATCATGTTGTGATTGTTGTGCGTTTGATGGTTTATTTGCTGCAAGTATTGTTGTTGTGTATTTATTTGAAGTACATATTTAACCATTTAAAAGAACATTTGCTCACACATAAGCATTTACAAGAAGAAGCACGAACTTAACACATAAGTTTATTTTGCATATTTATACACATGAAGCAAGGTCCTGTAAAGTTTATTTTAATGAAGTAGGGGTGCTTGCATAGCATAACAAGTCAGCCTTCTATTTTCAAATCATTCGCTCCCCCTATGGACAATCTCCCCCTATTCATGTGCCCCTTGTCTTCTAATGCAAATTTTATGGTTTTAATGAGGTATGTGAATTACTCCCAATTTCTTTCGAATATTTTCAAAGGTACTCATGGGAAAAGGTTTTGTGAATAGGTCTGTAATTGGTTCTTTGGTGTCCACATACACTATTTTAACCACTCTTTGAGTAACCTGATCTCTTAATAAATGGTATTTAATTGGGATGTGTTTGTTTTTAGAATGCATTAATAGATTTTTAGAGATACTTATGGAACTAGTGTTATCACAATTAATAGTAATGGGATCATTATATCGTATTTGTAAATATTCTAAAGTTTGCTTCATCCAAAGAACTTGTGTGCAGTAGGATGAAACAACAATGTATTTTTCCTCTACTATGGATAGTGATGTGGATGTTTGTTTCTTACTTATCCATTCTACCAAATATTTTCCTAGAAATAATTCTCCTCCATTGGTGCTTTTCTTGTCATCCATACTACCAGCCCAATCTACATCAATGTATGCATTTCATGTAAAGTATTTTTCTTTTGTATACCATAATCCAAATTATAAGGTCCCTTTAAGATATATGAATATTATTTTTACTGCTTTTAGATGCGTTTCCCTAGGTGAAGATTGAAATATTCCCATTATTCGTACAACCTGCATTATGTCATGTCTAGTTGTTGTTGAATTGAGAAAACTTCCGATCATTGATCTGTACATAGTTTGATCTACTTTTGCAGAGTCATCATCTAGGCTTAGTTTACATCTAGTGACCATGGGAGTACTTACTGGTTTATTGTCTTCCATTTGAAATTTATTCAACATTTCTTTGATATATTTGGTTTGGGAAATAAATACTGATTTTTCTGATTGAGTAACTTGTAAACCTAAGAAAAAGGACAGTTCTCCTAGCATAGACATTTCAAAATATTCTTGCATTTCATTTGCAAATTTTCTTCATCATTATAGTAAGATTAGTCCCAAATATGATATCATAGACATATACTACCACAATAATCATATTTTGATGTTCAATTTTGATATATAAGTTGTTTTCAATAGCCCCTCTCTTATATCCTTGTTTTTGTAGGTATTGATCTAAACTTGAAAACCATGCTCTTGGGGCTTGCTTAAGACCATATAAATCTTTATTTATCTAGCACACATAGTCTTGATCCTCTGTTAGCATGAATCCTTATGGTTTTTCAACATAGAATTATTCTTTTAGAGTTCCATTCAAAAATGATGACTTGACATCCATACGATAAATCTTGAAATTCTTGAAGCATGCAAATGCTAGTAACATCCTGATGACTTATAGTCTTGCTACTAGAGAAAACATTTCTTAAAAATCAATACCTTCTACTTGATCATATCCTTTGCAAACTAATCTGGCTTTGTTATTTATAATCTCCCCATTTTCATTTAGTTTGTTCTTGAAGATCCACTTAGTTCCTACCACATTCTTGTCCTTAGGTCTTGGAACTAATTCCCAATTCTTTTTCCTCTCTATATAGTCGAGTTCTTCATTAATTTCCTTTGTCCAGTTATTACTTTTGCTAGATTCTTTAAATGATTTAGGTTCTATCATAGACAACATTTCCTATTCTGAGTCAAATGTGAGTTTCCTTCTTATTTCTACTCCTACATTTTTATCTCCAATGATTTGACTCTCAGGATGATTCTCTTGAACTATTTTCGATGGAGATTTTGGAAAGGGCGTTTCTTCATTGTCTTATTCATCAATATACGATTCATTTTCCTATGTTTCATTATCATCATCTTCTTGCTGAGATTCTACATCATCATCTTCTTGTTGGGATTCTTTATCAATTTTTGATATGTCTTGGGATATGCTCTTCTTTAGTTTTAGATCATCTATCTTTACATTGGCACTTTCCACTATCTTTAGTAGTCTAATATTATAAAATCTGTATGCTTTTTTATTAGGTGAATAACCTAAAAACATTCCTTCATCATTTCTTGGATCAAACTTTCCTAAATTATGTTCATCATTATTAATGTAACATTTACTTCCAAAAATTCTAAAGTGTTTAACAAATGTTGTTTTTCCAAACCATAGTTCATAAGGAGTTTTGTCATGGTTGGGTCTCAACTGAGCTCGAATAAGTATGTGGACTACTTTGTATATTTCATCTCTCCAGAATTTGTCTGGAATCCTAGCTTCATTTAACATGGTTCTTGCAACTTCTTGAACTATTTTGTTTTTCCTTTCCACCACTCCATTTTGTTGAGGGTTCCTGGGAGATGAAAAATGTCTTTTGATACCATGATTTTCACAAAATTGAATGAACTCTTTAGAGGTGAATTCTCCTCCATTGTCTGATCTCAAACATTTAATTTTGAGATATGTTTCATTCTCTACATGGGCTTTGTATGTTTTAAACTTCTCAAAGGCTTCTGATTTTTGTTTAAAAAGTATATCCAGGTCATTCTTGTATAATCATCAATGATCAACATAAAATAATTTTCACCATAGATACTTTTAGTTCTAGTAGGTCCACATAGATCTGTGTGAATAAGTTGTAATGGTTTTTTGTGGAATCATCTTCTGTTTTGAAACTAACTCTTGCTTGCTTCCCTATTTGACAATGCTTACAAATAGAATCTGAAGTCTTAATAGCTTTTGGCAGATCCCTTAATTCCTCCTTCTTGTTGGATTTGATTAAGTTTTCAAAGTTTAAATGTACCAAACTTCTATGCCATATCCATCTTTCATCTTCTTGATTTAAAAAAAAATTTGTCCTTCCTCTACATCAAGGATGTACACATTGCTAGATGTTCTTGGTGCAACTGCTACTAGATTTTTAGTATCCCTTTTTCTGATCTCACATTTATGAGAATCAAAGGTAAGTATGTGACCCTGATGACATGTCTGACTTACACTTAGAATATTAGGCTTGAGATTTTCTACCAGAAGTACATCTTCTTATTTGGTCTTGTTATTACCTAAACTGGCAATGCCTTTTACCAGTATTTTGGTTGGCATATTATCTCCAAAGGTTACTTTTCCTTTTACTTTCTTTATTAACTTGAGAAATTTTCTTTAATATATAGTCATGTGTTTGGAACATCCACTATCTATATACGAATGGCATCCTTGGTTTATCGCATATAGGGCTACATTGCACTCTATTTTCTTTATTTTATTTTTCTTCCATACTTTTTTATTGTTGGTAATATTTATTCTTTTGTCATATTTTGACAATCTAAATTCACTAGCTTCATGACCATAATTGTTGCATTTGTAACATTCAACATTGTAGTCTTGTAAGGGAGAGAAGGAGTTATGATTTCTTCTTTCTACATTATCCTTATTATTTTCATATCTTTGAACATTTCTTGGATTGTAATTTCTATAACCTTTATAGTGTATTTCTTTATGTCCAAATTTTTTGCAGGAATAACAATAACCAAGGAAGATATATTGATTTATGTTAGAGGGATTCCTTCTGATGATTCTATTCTTATCGTCATATTTTTCTTTAGTAGAAAGTGCATATTTTTGTTTATTTGGGATAGTTTTCAATGGTATTGTTCTTGTCTTATTTTCTTTTCTTTTTATGGAGTTCTTCAGAACATCTGCATAACTGATTTTGTCATTTTCGTGTTCTGTAGAGAGATCATATCCTAGTCCCATCTTATCATTTGATGATCTTCAATTGCTAAGAATGTTGTTCAGGATTTTTGTGTTGTTTTCAAACTTAGATTGAATATCTTCTTTTTTCTAGTTTCCCTTTTAGTTGAACTATTTCATTCTCCAATATCTTACACATTTGTTGTTTTTCATTGAGTTCTTTATTCAAGATTTCCTCTTTTCTTTTGGTTTCTTGGAGTTGAGTTTTTAACTTAATAATCAATTGTTCTAACTCACTAATTGTTTTGGAAACCTCCTTTTCTCTTTACTTAATAGCTTCTTCAATATCTATAAGTTGTTCCCTTAGTAACTTGTTTTGATTTTTATATTTTCTTAGTTCTTCAATTGCACGAATGAGTTATTCCTTGAGCTTAACATCTTCTTCATCTTTTGAATGATTATCATTTTGAGTTTTCATTCCCATAAATAGAAGCTCTGGCTCCTCTTCTTCACTTTCCTTAGATGAGATATTGTCTTCTTAGGTAAAGAAAGTTTTCTTCTTCTTGTATAAATTCCTTTTATCTTTGGTTTTTCTTTTCTTCTGATCCTTGACGTTTTTTTCATCATCACTTTCCTTATGCTTAGGATAGGGACATTTATTGGCAACGTGTCCAATTTTTCCACAGTCGAAACATATTATATGAATCTTTACTTTGTATTTCCCAGTCCATTTCTTGAGTTTCTTCATGAAGTTTGCAATTTCTTCATCATATATATTTGATAACTCATCATTGGTATTTTTCTCCTACTTCATATTTGTTTTTTATACCTTAAAGGTTGTTTCTCTTTTTGATGGTTTTTCATTCCCTGTTTTCATCTCACGTGTTGTAAGAATTCCATGGAGCTGATCTATTGTGAGTTTGTCAAGTTCTGGTCTATCTTCAATTATGGAAATATATGCATCATATCTCATAGGTAATGACCTTAAGATCTTTTCTACAATAGGTTTATCGGTAATTTCTTCTCCTGCTAAATTGATTGAGTTAACTACCTCATCTACCCTATGAAAATATTCAACAATGTTCTCTTCTTCCTTCATCTTCAAATTTTCAAACTGAGCTCTGTAGGTTTGTAGTTTGGCTTCCCTGAATTTTCTATCTCCTTCATATACAACCTCTAGTTTTTCCCATATTTCCTTAACTAACTTAAAATGAATTACCTTCACAAATATAGGCTTTTTAAAACCTCCTAGAATGACATTGACTGACCTTGAGAGTTGTCATTGGAAATATTATTTCTTGCATTATGTATGGGTGGAGTAGCTAGTGTAGTGTAACAATGTATAACATATTTCCAAACATCAAAACCAAGAGTCAACATGTAGCTTTTCATTCTTATTTTCCAGAGAGCATAACCACCTATGCTAAACAATGGTGCTTTGTTGGAAGACATTCCCTCTTACTGATCCATTTCTTTCATCATCTACCTTCCAGTTATTAGATTGTGCTTAAGGTACTCACTCTGATACCAATTTTTGAAATATTGAGAGTGGGGGTGAATCCGTATTACCCTTTTTTTTTAAATTAGTAATTACGTTGTTATTTTATTAATCATCACAATAGATCATAAATGGACTTGTATTTAAAATCAATTATATAAATATAATTAACAAGAATTACAAGGCTTTATAAAGAGAAGTCTAAGATTGTGAAGGACACCAATCCTCTTTATAGTGCCAACTCTTGGAGACGGAAATCCCCTTCTTCAGGGAACCAACTCCCTTGTTTTCGGGAACCAACCCTAGGAAGAACCAAATCCCTTGTCTTTAGGGAACCAAACCTAGGAAGCACCAAGTCCCTTTTTTATCAAGGCATCAACCCTAGGATGCACCAACTCCCTTGACTTTAGGGAACCAACCCTAGGAAACACCAAATCCATTTTTTTTCAGAGCACCAACCCTAGGAAGCACCACCTCCCCTTTTTTCAAAGTTTACTTAGTAAAGGATATGAATACTTCCTTTCTCCTCCCTTCCACCCTCACTCAATAAGTAACATCAATTCTTCTTCTTGGAATCTGCTTCTGCTTTTGATCTTCTGATTTTGACTACATAGAACCTTTCTTCTCACCATTCTTTCGTGTTTATATAGTCTTCCAACTTTTGTGAATTTGAGCCATTGCGTCTTTTTACAATGAACCATTGTACCCTTTCATTTAAATGATAATATTAAACTTTAAATACTATCATTTTTCCCTTTTTTTATTCTTTATTCATAATGCTCATGTTTTAACTCTTCTTTTAATCATGACTATGTATCGGTTCATTAGTATACAAATATTGAATTGTTATGAATTCGAGTCTTAATCAATAGGCACTCCCTTCAAACAAATATTCATGTGATCATGAGCTCGAAACCACAAGCTTATCCATTCCAAGCACTATTAGTGCTTTCTTCTTTCGCCCCTATTCTTCTACATGGAGCGTATTAAAATGTCTAAGGGATTATTTAATTATAGCCCCTTTAGCTTATTTATCTTATCACATGACCAGTGTTGGAACCAAGTTCTCCGGTACTTCATCCTTCAGGACTTCCAAATTTTGTAGTCATTCAATCCTCCCGGAGTACATTTCACCAAAGTGCGTATACTTTATTCAATAGTATATTAGACGATCAATATTTAATCATTCATTGGATGGACAATTCTGGCTTATGCAGAGGCTTTAAATAAATCAACGGTCAAGACTTAATATACAGTTGATTGGACAGTTCTCATTCATTTCGGGACTTCGACATTTCGAGACTCCAACTTTTGCAGTCTTCCAACTCTTCCAAAGAAAATTCCATCAAAGGGTGTATCAACAGTCCCTGCTTGATAACCTTCACATCTCTAGGATCTAGGACTGTAGAAATAGGTACAAATGTGCTCTCATTCTCTGGGTATTCAACTATTCGTGATTCTGAGACTCCGGCCTACTCGAACTCGGAGGTAGTTCAATCCCTCCTGAGTGTTTACCTATTGAATAATTCATAAATTTGTGGTGACCACTTACTGTCAGTTGTTAGTACACCTTATGGTATCCTTCCACTGTACTTGATTGAATGATCAAAATATATTCCAGTGGATCTTAGATCAACGACTAACATCAATTCGTGACTTTGACCTTCGACACTTCGGGTAGTTTTGTTGGTAGGAAAAGATGGTTATCCCAGAGGCTGTAGTCCCAGACTGACGTGGCATGATGATGTGGACCTGTAGTGGGTGTGCCACATGTCACCCTAATTTATGAATTTCACAGACTTTATGTACCATATGTATTTGACACTTGTCATCATCTTATTGGGCCACATGTCCTTGCTAACTATGATTTTGACTTTTTCGTTACTTCATAGCTTTGAGAGTTTTGACACTTTTATATGATCCATTGATCATTGACGAAGTGTTGGATAGATTTATCACGGTAGACATTTCCTTGTCTTGATCAGATGACTGATGTTATTTCATGACTTACAGATTTCATGGATTCTTACTTGTTTCCATTAATCGTGGAAGTGGAAACGTTCCGAAGTATTGAAGCTTTCTATATCCTTCTTGATCCAATGACTGAGAACTAACTCAAAATTTCTCCACAAGATCTAATGGTCGGTGTTTTCTTCATGATTTCATAGGTTTCAATACTTCGTGTCTTATGGGGTCCTCTTATCCCGTCCTTCCACTTTTTTTTATCTGATGATAAATATAGATCCCAAACTAATCTAATGTTTTTTGTAACTCGATAATTTACAAGGGAATCTTTTGTGTAGGCTCAGGCTTCTGCGTGACCTGCTACCTTATTTCTCTTGAGCTTTGATCTCATCACCTGCACTCTATTGACATCAATGAAAACATAATACCACTGTGTCCAAAACCTTATACCTATGAGGAAATATATGTCCGATGCTACTAACATCAACACTTGAGAATGCTAGCAAGTATATTTGTGGTCCAAGTCCTTCTCCCTATTATGTCTACTCTTTTTTCCCTACTTGTTCTTATTGGTCTATCGAATTATTTTGCATGTATCATCTTTGAGCAAGAGGAACTTATTGTGCTTCATCAAGAATTTTATACATTTCCTCATATGAGGAATCACCTCTTTCTATTCTTATTTCTTCTAGCAATCCTTTTAACTCTTTGATTTTACTCATTGGTGTTTTCTTGATTGCTTGTTATTCCTTAATCTAGATTAGTAACATTGATTATTTGTCTTTGCAAAATGGGTACCTATATTTGTGGTTGTTAGGATGTGTCAAATATAATTATACAAGAGAATACTAGATGGATCTTGATTTACATGGAGATGTAGCATATCTCCTTTGTTCACTAACTATATTTGGTCTTGAAATCCATCTCAACAATGCTTCTCTTTCTACTCTCAAGTCATGCCTGTTGAGATATTTCTAAATAGGAAATTCTTCAAGGAGTTCTTCTATCTCTGTTAACCTTTCTTTAGGATTATTTTTTTCTTATAAGCAAAGAGGATGAAAAATTCAAATTTTGGCTGACTATTGACCCCCCAATTTAGTGGGTCGGCTGGAGTATCATAGACCAAATCACTAAATTGAGAAAATGAATCAAATTTAGAATTTGACATAGAAGAAAACTCTAATGTATCAATAAAGTGGATCTCACCCTCTGGGTGATCAAATGGGGCACAATAGTGGAAATCCCACCACATAGGTTCCATATCATCTATGAATAAAGTATAAAGCTTCATTTTTTTCTTCTTTTGTGGGAAATTTCTAGCGTAGTGTCTAGTCTTATGGAAGCCATAAATGAAACATTTTTAGCAAGAACATTGCACCTCTTCAAATATGGGATCCTCTTATGTATTTTGAATTTGTACTTAAGAGACTATTTGTGCTTATCCAATTCAAATTTGGACTTGAAAGTATACTATTTTTTTTTTTCTTTTTTTCGCAACACCTTTTGAAATGGAATTTTAAAAATCTTTGAAAGGATCTTCCTTCTTTATAGATTGCAACTATAGAAATAATACTTTAAAACATCAAATATGAATCTTTAAGCACAAATAAGTAGCACTCATAACACAATATGGAATTGTCTTTGACCATTTAAGGTCTCAATACTAGCATGTTGTTTTAAGGAGATTATAAGATTACATACTCTTACATACAGATCTCAAAGATGTTTCTAGTTCATAAGATCGCCCAAAGGTGCAGAAGGAGAGCATACATAGGCTCTTCAACTTAATTCCAAACATGCGTACTTTGAGAAGAGTTTATGATCCAAAATATCGCATATTCATGCAAAGGAAGAGAATTCTCAAAATATTATACTCTATGACCTCATGCCCAAATGAGAGGTAGGGGGTTCAATATATAGATTGGTGAATCAATATTTGATTACCAAGGACTAACGCTAACTGATCAAAAGTAATCCCAAAAACTAATACTCAAGGGATGTAGGGACTCCACATGTTATCTCATCCCTTAGCGGTCCATAGACATATGGGGACAAAAATCATGACATGACATGAAACTAACCTTTACATAATGGATATATTTAAGAACAACCCATGACACAAAGAAAATCCCGACAAGGAATATTTATTCAGAGACCACAATATCTTTATAGGATTCATTACAAATATACATAGACATGGACTTCCCTTATTTGATCTCAATGGATAATTGAAGGCCCACCTTCCTTCATGTTTATTTTCTATCAGGATACTCATTTGTCATCATTAAAACAAATACATTGAGGCTTACCACATTCACAACTTGTAGGTCTATCATCATCACTATCGTTGATAGGATCATATCCTTCGTAGAATTCTAGGATATGATAAAGGAAATATGAAAAACATCCAAAAACATCAAAACCTTGCAAAATATGATGGGGAATATAACATAATTGTACTTTGAAACTAGATTTTACTTTAATATTTAGTTCTACCTCTTGCTTAACCATACCCAAAAAATTTCCTTCTTAATATTTTATTAACTTCAAGTAAGATGTAAATTATATAGGTTCCAACTTTGATATATGAATTCCAGTGGATTTAATCTTAAATTTGAACCACAATAACATCTAGTATCCACAGTAAGGCCATCCCAAAGATGTGATATGAAATTGGACTTCAAATTAGTCCAATCCATTCCTTGGAAGAATTTCCCTAGGAACACTTTGATCCATCAATTCCATGGATGCCCAGTGAGATTCTGAGGGTCATCACATACTATTACTTCTTCTCTTTCTTTTACTAGTTGTGGGATTAAAGAATAACTCTCCCATGATAGAGTCCTTGATCCTATGTCACATTAATAGAGGTTATTTTCATAAAACTCAATCCATGGCCCATACCTTCCTCTGGAAATGTTTTCACGAGCTCTTGATAGACCAAAGAAGGTTTTCCTTTCCCATTTTTCCAAAATATGAATTTTCAAAGGAGATATATGAATATATAACATGATAATTTTTGACATATAATTTTTTACAGTGTCTTTGGTTATGAGATTATTCAAACTCTAATCATTCCATCATTTCCTCAATAGAGAACATTTTTTGTTTCTTTTGTTCTCTTTCTTCCTTCTATCTTTGCATGGCTTCCTAGACTTCTTTCCATCTAGTGATTTCTTCTTTTATTTTGTCGTTATCTATGGATGATGATGATCCTATAGATAGCATGGAAAGAATTGAATATGGGTCTCTCTAGTGAGCATATCATCCAAATATTTGAGGTGACCTCGTTTCAATTTTATATCAAAATCAAATTTCCCAAGCCATACTACCCATTTATGGAATCTGGAATGGTTATCTGTTAATACTTTCTCAGACTTAAGAATTCTAGGAAATATATTTAAATCTATTCTGATTAAGAATCTAGTAGGCTTCAAATATAATTTAAAATGATGCATTAACTTCTTCACTGCTAGAAGTTCTTTGTGACTAAAAGGATAATTCATTTCTACTCCTTTGATTGAACTTGAAGAATATCCACAAATTTATTCCTTTCCATCAATATTTTCTATTAATACACCTCCCCAAGACTTACTAGAAGCATACGTCTCAATAATGTAAGTTTCATATTTGTTAGGAAGTGATAATGAAGGACGATTATTTACCTTGGATTTCATCTTTTGGACTGCCTCAGGCGTAGCTGAGTCCCGTGGAGGAGGGGACCTCTTCATTCAAGGATACATGATAAATATATCATCTGCTTGTCCTATATAAAAGAGCCTAACATAATGTAAAATCTCCAATAATATTTGTAGCTATGTTTTGTTAGTAATGACATCAGGGAATTTATCAAAGATATTTAGAATGTGCTCTTGTAGTATAAATTTCCCTTTACTTATTTTAAACCCAAGAAATTCTATCTGGGTTTTTCCTATCTCCATTTTTTAGGCTAATAGAACCATTATGTGTTGGAAGACTAGCTCATAAAACTTCTTGAGATGCTTGAGGTGTTCTTGGATATTTTTGGAGTAGACTAGGATGTCATCTATGTATATGGTAAGAAAAGAGTGTTCAATGAAGATATCCTGTATTCTCTTTTGAAATTCTCCTAGTAATTATTGAGACTGAATGACATCACCTTCCACTGGAAAAGTTTGTGTTAAACCAAAAATGCTATCTTATGGTGATCATCTAGGATTATTCCAATCTGGTAGAAACTAGACTTTCGTTTAAATTTACTGAAGAATGGTTCACCTTTTATATTTTGGAGTAAGGAAGATTTGTTTGGAAGAGGATAGAGAATGGGTTATAAAACCTTGTTTATAGGTTTTTAGTTTACAACTAGTATTTTTTTACCCATCTTTTCTCTGAATTGTTGTTCATGCAAAATCCCCAACAATCCCACAAAATCTTTGATGGATCAATCAATCCCTTTTGTAGCATATCCTAGATTTAATTATGGAACGTTTCTATCTCTGATGTAATATTCAATGATTCATATGATATATGTGGAGAGACCTATACCAGTGGATTGTAGGGAAGAGAAACAAATTATTTCTCCTTATACCAAAAGGAATTAGGAGAATTTGTTGTGCATTCTTTTCTCAATTCATCTGAGATGGGAGCTGTTACACATCGAAATTACTCACTTTGATAGTGTCGCAAGTGTTGTCATTACAAAGGTCGCAAGTGTCACATTTTTCTCACAAGGTCGCAAGTGTCGCATGTTTCTCACAAGTGTCGCATGTCGCTCACAAGTGTTGCAAACATCAAACAAAGCATACTGCCATGATGCCTATGTCGTGCCTATAGCGACATGAGAAAGACACTTGAAACACCTCAAACATTTGATTTGGAAGAGGATAAATGAGTCAGCAGGCTTGCAAACCTTTTTCCATCTGAAAGCACCTCAAAAACTGAGTTTTTGGAGGGGACCGCTCCCCCTTACACTATATCGGAGCCCCGACGCTCCCCCTTACACTGTCAGGGAGCGTTATAACGCTCCCCTGGCCCTTTTGAGGGAGCGTTATAGATTTTGAAAGCGCTGGCGCCCCCCTAAAGCCTACTAGGGAGAACTACAACACTCTAATGGCCCTTTTGAGGGAGCGCTACCTATTCTGGGCAGTTGTTAAGCTGTTGAGATGAATGGGGGAAGCATCTTTTCATTCTTGGAAGGCAGTTGGATTCGAATCCCTAGTCCAACCACGATCTTAGGGCAGATCCTCAAATGAAGGAGGAAAATCCTCAACTTCCCCAAGGATATCTAAAGTGGTTGAAGCCTCTCCAAGGCTATATAAGCAAGCTTTCTAATGGTGAAAGGAGGACTGGAAATGGAGAATTACACCAAACTTATGATCTCATAAGTGGTTCTGGAACAGAGCTGATGGGAAGAACTGCTAGTATGAAACTTATGATCTTAGAGAAAATACACAGTCAACCAAAGGAGAGTGATCAGTGAAGCTGCTGTTGTCCAGGTTGTGGATATTTCAGGCAAGGGTTAGACGAAGAGGACTCGACGAAGCTGTTGCATTCGCATCTACGATTGTAAGTACTCCTGTCGTTATTCTCATCAATATGACACGCTTGGCCTGTTTCTTTCTATTTTGTGTCTAATGTTACATGAACTTATCATTAATTGATAGATCTGTTTTCAAGCTAATATCAATAGAGTAGGAAGTGGTCGTATCTTGCTTTGTCCACAGGATCCAGTGAGAAGCAAAGGATCGAAGCGCAACTAGGAGCGTGCATGGACAAACGTCGATAAAGAGGTACTTCTGTCATCCTTCCTTCTCATGTGTTAGTTTAGATAGATTTGAAAGGAAGTCAGTGACCATGTTAAGCATTTTCTGTCTAGAGTTAGGGTCAAGCTCTTAGAGGCAATCTACCTGTCTACAGGGAGATTTTCCTACAACAGGAGCAAGCATGGATTCATGTTCCAAAGCATAGTATATGTTTCTTTCCATCTTATTTGGTTCGGTAGCAGAGGCTTATTCCTATACATTCTATTATTTATTTGACCCTTCTTTATCCATAGTTTTGCATTTACCTTCTTGGAACAACAGAGCTTCTATCTTCTAACATTTTATATATATAACAAGCTTTGTATCTACATATTTTATAGTTAGAGATGAAACTAAATTTAAAAACTATGATCCTAATATGTAGTCATATTTAATACTATCATAACATGAAAATATAATAAGAAAGACTTATTATTTATCTACAAAGGGAACTACTTGGTTTCCATAAAAATATCTACAACATGGACATCTATATTATTTTTCCTTGCATGGTTTCATATCAGTAATAAGTTGGGATAGCATTTACTAATAACACATTAAGGTAACATACCAAATATACCATGTAATATAATTCATATGGATTTTTTTAATAAGGGAATAACCATACCTTGATATAGAACTTGATTCCTGAGAGTGCTAGCAAGTCTATTTGTGGTCCATGTCCTTCTCCATGTCCTATTTTTTCTTTTTCCTCTGGTTATTCCTCTTGGTATTAAAAATTATTTTTCCTATATCATCTTTAAGAAAGAGGAACTTGTTTTTCTTCATTAATCACCTTAGACATTTCCTCTTTTAAGGAATTATATCTTTCTATTCATTTTCCTTCAAGCAATCCTTTTAACTCTTTAATTTTACTCATTGTTATTTTCATGATTTCTTATTGTTCCTTGATCTGGAGTAGTAACAATGATTCTTTGTCTTTGCAGAATGGTCTCCTATATTCATGACTATTATGATGTGTTGAATATAATTATACATGAGAATACTGGATGGATATTTCTTTATATGGATATTGATTAGGTCTCTTTTGTTGGATTACTGAGAGGGGGGGGTGCATTAGTAATAGAGAAATTTAATCTGTTTTCACCATAAAATGAAAGTGTTATATCAATGTAGCATTATCATCCAATAATTGTAGAGTAAATAAACAATGAACAAATGAAAAATCATACACATACACAGTACACCAGTGTTTTAGGTGGAAACCCAAAGTGGGATAAAACCACAAAATGATTTTTCTTATATGTCTTGAAGAATTACATTCATTGGAAGAACCAAATTCCTTTTTTTTCCAGCTGCAACTGGAAGGAGGCTCCAACCCCCTATTTTCTCAGGCTACAACCAAGCTCCAACTCCCCAATTATCTGGCTACAACCAGAAGGAATCTACAACCCCCTATGTTCTCCGGCTACAACCGGAAGGTGGCTACAACCACCTGTCCTTTCCCTGTCCAACAACCCTGATGTATAATTATAATTATGGAACCACTGTCACACTATCAGTATGAGATATACTGTTGTAAACCTGTACCAATCAACCTACACCAAAGAGCCTGTACCAATAACCTGAACCATGCATAAACCATGCATAAACCTGTACCTCAACCTGTAATCAATCTGTACCATAAACAAGTGCATCAACCATGCACTAGCCTGTACCAAACAACCTGTAATCAACCTATACCATAAACAAGTGCATCAAACATGCACCAACCTATACCTCAACCTATACCATGAACAAGTGCATCAACCATGCACCAAACCTATAAAATTACATGTCACAACAACCTATCCAAACAACCTATCACAACAACCTGTCTCATCAATCTTATCAACCAAATCATATCTACTCACCAAGATCAATCACCAAGACAAATCTCAAAGATGTGCATCAACCAAGCATAACGCAACAACTCATAATCATCATCAAGATCAATATGTGCTTCTAATAATATATCAATACAAGTATGCTACATCATCCATAAACCATGTGTCAAAAATACTACTAACACGTGCCTCCAACCATGTACCAATTATGTACTAATCATGTATCAACTACTCATCAACTATGACTCATCAAGATGTACCAACATCATCAACTATACACCTCATGTATGTGCCAACTCATCAACTACTTGTCTCAACCATGTACCCAACATGTACCTCAACCAAAAGCCCTCATCAATTTCATCATCCAAATGTGATTTGTAACTATGTAATAGACCTGGTGTATAAGATGACATTCCTGCAAACCTTCCTTAACTTTAACAACAAGAGACTAGAATTTTCATCAAACTTTACTTTAGTCTCACATGACTAGTTTTGGATTAGTCAACAACCCTAACTTGAAATAATCATAAATATGTACCTGTAATGAATAAAGATCTAAAAATAATACACAATGTTATTTAGTGTGTTTTATGCAATTCCTCAAGGTTTCACTACTTGGAACCTCTCAAAAAATGAGTTATAGAAAAAATGGCATACCTTGTTGAATTCTGGCTTATTCTAGAGAGAGAACTTGTAGAGCGTTCCCCACACGAAATATTTGTTTTAGGGATATGAAAATTGCACATAGAATACTACAGACTGTACTCTAACCAAAACATTTTTTCTTACTGAATTTGGATCTGTTATGAAGAAGTTATGACATTTTTACCTGAAACACCTAGTTTAGACTAGTTTCAGGACTAGCCACAAACCCTATTTTCCACGGAGTGTAACTCAAAAAATACAACGAACCATAAGATGATATTTGTACCAAAACTACTTGGATATGTTTCCTCAATGGCCTCCCAATTTCAAGGTCTAATTCATTCTAGAAAAAACGTTATTGCAAAAATGGTGAGATGACCTGTAACTAACATACCTTAGAAAGCATCATCAAAAGAATTTATCCTCCCTTGAATTTCATCCTTCTTTACTTCAACTTCCCTCTAAAATTCAGCTTGGATATCCTTTGGTTACCTCACTCACCTACATATATTCAATATTCTCAAGTGTTATTAAAATGAGAGAGCCTTGCCTGTTATTTATACTTTCATGTAGCTTCCTCAGGGGCTTACCTTTTAACCATCTTAACCCAATTTCCTTATTTGAGGGCTAACCCACTTCTAACCACTTGTCAACTTAGTAATTTCTCCATTTACTTTATTATTTAAATAATCCTCCTTGACTTTGTCACTTCACTTTATTATTTAAATAATCCTCTTTGACTTTGTCACTTCACTTTATTATTTAAATAATCCTCCTTGACTTTGTCACTTCACTTTATTATTTAAATAATCCTCCTTGACTTTGTCAATTCACTTTATTATTTAAATAATCCTCCTTGAATTTTTCACTTCACTTTATTATTTAAATAATCCTCTTTGCAAGAACTTTGACTTATTTGACCTTTTGGGGCTTCAAGCCAACATATGAGGGTTCTCCAACTTCGTAAGGCCATAACTCAAACCGTGAGGAGTTATGTGGCATTCCACATCCCACCAAAAATGGAATGACATGTACTATCCACATAGAATAGTTTTACCAGAAAATATATGAAAACTCATACCATTATCCATCAAACAAACTTGGGTCCATTACCCAAACCTGGGTTCTCCAACTTCTCATGGCCATAACTCTCTAACCGTGACAAGTTATGTGACATTACACATACCATAAAAAATGGCATGAAATGTAATATCCATATAGAATAGTATTACCTTAAAATATATTAAAACTTATACCATTATACATGAAACAACCTTGGATCCATTGCCCAAACCTTTGTGCTACCATAATTCACTACTAGACTTTCTCCAAG
>ML798981.1:189371-209201 GCA_009831015.1 Picea engelmannii
AGTTTGTTTTTATTAGTTTCTAGTTTCCTTAGTTTAGATTATTTAGCTCAGATCACTTTCTCTTTGGTTTCCTTATGAGACCTCAGAGCGGCCAACGGAGCCGTTAAACTCGTCAAGGTGGTCCATACCAAACGGCTTGGGTTATTTAGACAACCCCGGACCGGTTCCACTCTCCCAGTTGACGGATGGACTGTTTCGCCCGTCAACACAACCTAAGACAATTTTCTGACAATCGCCCCCTTTGGCATTGATGAAAACACCAACATTGATGGAAACACTTATTCATGATAACATTCATGCTTATACTCATCATAAATGTTTCTATATCTTCCCCCTTTGACATTAATGGAAAAGGGTATCTCCCTTTGGGGATGCTCCCCCTGACTAAACTCTCCTTGTGGTTTCTCCCCCTGTCTACATGCCTTTGAATTTTATTTGTGTTTATAAGCCTCTGAATACTCTCTCTCCCTTCATATGAATAATATCCCCCACTTTGACAAAGGGTATCACTCTGAAGTCATATCGCTCATTCTTCCCTTGTGACAATCACTCCCCTTGGAAACATTCCTCTATTCTCTCTCTCCAAGAATTTACCTTTGCATCTGATAAATCTCTCCCCCTTTGTCATCAATGGAAAATGTATCTTTCCATTCGGGGTTGCTCCCCCTAACATAATGCTTCCTGAAACTGATCTTCCAACTTGAACTGTCCTCTTTATGGTGCTTCCTCGTGTAGATATAAGACATATAGGATAAGCATTCAAAAAAAATCATTTTGGAGTAGAAATTACTCCGAGTCTCTCGCGAAGATACTTAAAGGCTTCCTTGGAAGCGGTTTTGTAAATATGTATGCCACTTGTTCTTTTGTACCCACATATTCAACTCTGATGTTCTTCTTTGCAACTTGTTCTTGTAGAAGGTGATACTTGATTGGAATGTGCTTCGTCTTGGAGTGCATCACTGAGTTCTTTGAGATACTGATGGTGCTTGTATTATCACAATAAATTGGAATGGGCTCATCATGCTCAACTTGTATATATGTTAGATTTTGTTTCATCCATAGAACCTATGTACAACATGTTGTTGTTGCAATATACTCTGTATCGGTTGTAGATAAGGATACTAATGATTGTTTCTTGATTAGCCATGATACTAAACACTCACCCAAGTAGAACGCTGCTCCACTGGTGTTTTGTCGGTCATCAATGCAACCTGCCAAATATGCATCTGTGTAGGCAATAAGTGATAGATCCTTTCCTTTTTGATACCATAATCCAAACTCTTTTGTTCCTTTGAGATATCTGAAAATCCTCTTCACTAATAATACATGTGATTCCTTTGGTGTTTCTTGAAATCATGCCAGCTATCCAACTACCTGCATTACATCTGGTCTGGACGTTGTCACATATAGTAAGCTAAAAGTCATTGACATGTATTTCCTCTGGTCTGTAGACTTTGAATCATCATCTTTACTCAACTTGCAATTGGTTTGCATAGGAGTGGTAACTAGTTTGCAATCTTCCATTCCAAACCTCTTTAGCATTTCTATGATATAATTAGTTTGAGAAATAAAAATTCCTTGGTTTCTTTCACATATCCGAAGACCCAAAAAGAAGAATTGTTCTCCAAGTAATGAAATTTCAAATTCATTCTGCATATCCTTTGCAAATTTATGGCTTAACCTGTCATCAATACTTCCAAAACAATATCATCAACATAAATTTAAATTAATAAAATACTACCTTGAGTTACTTTCATGTAGATGTTGTTGTCTGCGCTTCCTTTCCATAGTTCATAGGGAGTTTTGTCATTGTTGTTTCTAATCATTACTTTGTTTTGAATGTGAACTATTGTATGCACTACATGTGTCCATAAAATATATGTCAATTTGGAATCCATTAGCATTGTTCGAGCCATTTACTGTGTAGTTATCATTCATTATGATAATGTTCCTTTGTCTCTAAGCCACTCTCTGAACCAATCTATGAATCCATGCTCTCGTCCACTGTCATATAGATTTCAAAACTTGCTAAGTGTTCTTATGAATCCATCTCTATCCATACTATCCAAGACTCTACTTGCGCAACTATCCATAATGTTGACTCATTTATCACTATACTATCATGAACTCTTGATTAATCTATCCAACTATACTTCTGCTAACTAACTTCTCTGAATTTGTGTTCTCAAACTTTGCAAGCTGCTCGAAGGATGGTTCTTTGGTCTGTCATAGCTATCGCATAGACTCCCCCTGTCTAATATTCATATTACCTGGGAGTCTCTAAGCTGGATGGCTCAGAACAACTCATTCTTTGATGTGTATTCATCATCATCTTCATTGGTAGATTCATTATCTCTCTGAGCTATTACTTCTTTCTTTCTGTCTATGGATTCATCTTTCACTACAATGCATGAAAGTACAATCTCTTGAACCTGTTCCTTATTTAATTTTCCTTCCTTTCTTTCAATTATTTTCCAAACCTTTATGTTTCTGACATCTTTATTTTTCTCTATAGAATTTTCTTCATCCCGTTTTATTGCCAATCTTGCGATCTTTGGTGCCTGGTCTTTGTTCACTTGTTCTTCCTGTTTTCTTATCCATACTTTATTATATCTGATATCAGTGTTCTCTTTCATGGAATTATCAATCATGCTTCTGCAATCACTGAATATGTGTCCATAGTTATGAAATTTGTAACACTTAATGTTGCATGGGGCCACATAGGCACTTCTTGCTTGAACATTTATTTTATAATCCCTGCAATCTGCAACCTTATGTCCAAAATTAGTACAATAAAAATAATGACCATAAAATAAATTTGCATACTTGAGAGTGAATGATATTCTTTGTGGTGTAGTCCTTCTGAATTTTTGCCTTGACTGATCATGATCATGATTGAAGCTTCTTTCTGGCTTGAACATGAATGGTATTCTTAGATTCTAGTTGACCATGATTCCTTAGTTTGAGTAATTCTACATAAATATTTCTAATTTGTTCATTCTTCTTTTCTAGCACCCTTGAGTGCTTCTCTTCATTATCTATAACTGATGTGGATGTTTCTGTCTCTTCAACATTCTTGTTGATATTTTTTGGAACCTTGAACTCGTGTTGTCAAATTGATATCTTGAAATCATGTTGTCAAATCTCTATTTTCTACTATTTTCGTACATTTATGGGTCGAGTGAATTGTTCCATTGCATCCACAATTATCATTTCATTTAGGAACATGTTTCATTTCACTAAAAAAGGTTTCCTTTTTCCTGAATAAACCTTTTTTTAATTCTTTACTGAGATAGTATTTCAGTTTTATTTTTTGTTTTCGGGTTCCTACTCTTTCTATTCTATGTATGTTATTTTCCATGCTCTATGTTGGATCTCGAAAAATAAAAAATAAAGTGGAAAGTGTTTTCTTGTCTACGTATGCTCCTTTTCATGCACTTTGTGCAGTCTCAACAAATAAAAAACAGAAAGAAAACTTGCATTTTCCGGGTAAGCTAACTGAGATCTAACCCTTGTTGTTGTCGAGATTTTTTTTTTGTGTGTGTGTGTGAACACATGAAAATTTACGTTTTTATCATGCACTTCAAGGCCATATTCAACAACAACAACAACACCCCCCATCCTCCTTAATATTATAATGTGTTTTTCGATAGCTCACTTGGTTAAATATTGCTTTACTTAGCAAGAGGTCTTGAGTTCAAGTATCTTTTTTGTTAGTTTTTGAAAAAGTTCATGCATTCATTGTATATTGTATTCCACTTAAATTATAAAAGTGAATCACTATAAAGTAGCTTTAATATTTCCTTTTTAGTTATTTTTTGCATGCAACTCTAACTTACAAAGCAACTTTGTTGTAAAAGTGATTCCTACTTATTATATAAAAGTGGGTCACTTCATAAGTAATTTATTTGAAAGTGAGATTATTTTCAAATTTAGATAAGAAGGAGCATCACCACGTGGACCAACTTCTACTTTCCACATGGTTATTTGGTTACCGTTTATGCTTTTTTTTCAAAATGGCATAACTTTCACATCTAAAGTTCGTTTTCAATGCCATCTTTTTAAACAACCTATTTTTTTGAGAGTTTTTCATCCATACCATTAGTTTCATCCTTTAAATCCATATTCTCTACATATTTTAATATGGCTTCTCCCAATTATCTTGTGCTTACCAGTACCAACAACTTCTCATGGAAATCCCATATGGAGGATGTACTAAGAAGTAAAGGATTGTGCTGGATTAGCTTGGGAAAAGAACAAGAACCCACTAATGATGAAAATAAAGTCAAATGACATAATCAGAGTGATGAATCACATGGAATAATAGGAATTTCCATCTCTCCTAATTTAAGGTTTCTCCTTCAAGGATTTGATTCCCTTGATGAAGCTTGGGAAAATATTCAAGTTGTGTTTAATAAACACAATATTATTCAAGCCCACCAGTTAGAAAATCAATCAATGAATTTAAGTCCCAATAATTTTCTTTGGATTGAAGATTATTTATCTAAGTTCAAAACACTTTGAATTTTATGTATAGACTACAAACTATATCTGAAGGAAGATTGATGTATATACGTTATTCTTTCCAAGGTTGGTAGTGCATACTCTATTTTTGTATCTAACTTTCATGCCACCAAAAAATATCTATGGAGTTCTTATAAAGAACCTTTAGTTGAGTATTTTTGTGATGCTATGATTTGAGAGTAAGATAATCTTGTGCAACTTGGATTTATCAACACTATTGGTACATCCAACAAATCCTTAGGGGCCCAACAAAAATAAAATCCAATAATCCCAAGAAGCAAAATCCTCACCAAAAAAACAAGAAAAACAAGGGTCCCAAATCCTCTTAGATAGCTTCTAATCCTAATAGTGACAAAGGAGATAAATTTAAAAGTAAGAAGACTGACAAACATTTAAAATTTTGTGAGAAACATAGTCATGTGGTGTCTAAATCTTTTAAAAATATGGAAGCATTAGAAGCATAAATGAATAAGCGCAACATGGGTATTGATTTTTATTCTTCTGCTCATGGACATGCACTTTCTACTTCTAGTTTCTCCTTCAATGCAACTTCTCCTTCTTATTCCGATGAGTAGCTTACTGATTCTAGAGAATATTATCATATAGATAAGGATAAATCCATATTTTTTTCTCTTAATGAATGTAACACCAAGAAAATATTTGTTGGTGATGATATATCTCTTAGTGTTGTAGGGTCTAAAATATTTTAGGTAGACAATGGTCATTTCAATTATGTATTATGTGTTGCAAGTATTTCCTACAACCTTATCTCAATGTATCAGATCATTCATTCAAGTGAAGGTAAAATCGTAGAGTTTTCATCTCACCAAGTTGTAATCAAGGATTTAGAAGATCCTAAGCATGTCCTCACAACTAGAATTTCTAATGATATTTCGAAGGTGTACAAGCTTGATAACTTTGGGCCATCATCTTTTCCATCAGTTTTTGTTTCTCATAGAAATGAGTTGAGAAAACTTTGACATCAATGGTTTGGTCATATGCACTATCACTCATTGAAAAAACTATGTAATCAACACATGGTGACTAGTATTCCTGTTGTTTCTTGCAGAGATGGTTTTTTTGTCGATTATGTTCTCGACAAACATCATCAGGAAAATTTTGACAAACGTGCCTCTTAGCACATCTCATTCCCTTTGGAACTTGTTCACAATGATTTGCATGGTCTACTTTCTTCTCCTTCTTTCTCTGGTTGCACATATTTCTTAACATTCATTGATGACTTCTCCAGATGCACTTGGGTTTACTTCTTAAAACTTAAGAGTGAAGTTTTTGGCCTACAAAGCCCTTGTTGAAAAGAAATTTGGACATCATATTCAAATGTTAGGAACAAATAATGGAGGCGAATATGGGAACAACATATTTACAAGTTACTGCACTGCACATGGCATTTATATGTAACATACTATTCCATATACACCACAACAAAATGGTGTTGTTGAGAGAAAGGATAATAGATTCAAAGAAATGACTAATTGTATGATCCAATAAAAGAATTAAGTCTTCATTATTGGGAAGAATACATTAACTATGCAAATTACATAGTAAATCACACTCCCACAAAGTAGTGATGATTTTAAGGATGTAAATTTATATTAAAATGTAGAAACATGGGCTAATATTACTAGCCCTTAATATGAAAAATCTAAAATGTTTTGAGATAGTTTTGTAAAAATATTCAAATTTATAAGGATTTTATATAATTTCTATAAAATTCTGGTGATTTTTGAGGTAAAATAATTTTATTTTATGGAATTTGGGTGAATCGGTTTTAGAAAAAATGGAAATTGGTGAAACGTTTTTTGGGAAAAACCATGGAAAATTATCCCATTTGTGAAATGTATCCCCTAAAATCATCTATGCCACAAAGGCTTTAAAAAATATAAAACTAGAAAAAGCATGGAATAATATTAATCTAGATGCCAGACACTTCCATGTATTTGGTAGTGTGGCATGGGATCACATTCTTGATGATAAAATGAAAGCATTCCAACCTAAAAGTGAGAAGTGATTTTTTCTTGGATATTTTGAAGATGTCAAAGGCTACATACTTCTTCAACCTCATTATAATGAAATTATTATTAGAAGAGATATTAAATTTGATGAAAATATATTGGCCTGTGAGTCTAATTCGGTGTTTGTGCCATCCTCAACCTGTGAGCCATCTTTGACATTTGTGCCATCATTTGTTCCTATTATGGTTTCTTTTTCTTTAGATGATGAAAGTGAGGATGAAAACCCACCTCCACCTTCTCACGTTCCTCGAGATGAGTCCACTGAGCATGAACCTACACTAGAACTAGCACTTCCCAAATGGGTGCATACAACATGAGAAGCAGTTAATGACATTTTTGGTGATCCTTCAGATCAACATTGGATATGTTCATGGTTCCAATGAGCATCTTCCATTTTGGCTCAAGTTTTAGAGACTCATGATCCATATACATTTGTAGAAGCTTCAAGCCATCCAGAATGGGACAAAAAAAGGAATGAATAATATCATTCTGTAATGGTGAAAAATACTTGGGATGTTGTACCTCTTCCGAAAGGAAGAAATCTTGTCAAATGTAAATGGGTATATAGAACTAATTATGCATTATATGGAAGTGTTGAAATGCACAAGGCCCGATTAGTTTCCAAGGGGTTCTCTCAATTTGAAGGCATAGAATATAATTAAACCTCCTCCCCCCATAACCAAAATGAATTACACCCACCTCATTCTATCCCTTGTTTCCTCACATAAATGGAAGTTCCATTAGATGGATGTTAAATCCACCTTGTTTCATGGGGATTTTAAATAAGAAATCTACATGGAACAACCTCTTGTCTATGTCGAGAATGAATCCAACCTTGTTTTTCACCTTACAAAATCTCTTTATGGTCTTAATATAGCTCCCCAAGATTGGTATGCTAAAATGGGCAGGTTTCTTCTTGATACTATCTTTTCTAGATGTCATTCAAACCCTAATGTCTATACCAAGAAAATAGGAATCCATCTCATAATTTTTTTTCTTTATGTTGATGACCTTATCGTCACTGGTAGTGACCCTAAACTTTTAACCCATGTGAAATATTGCCTTAAAAATAAACTTGAAATGACAGATTTAGGCAATTTGAATTACTTTTTGATCTGAAAATAGAAGGCTGACTTTTTATGCTATGCAAGCACCCTCTACTTCATTAAAAATAAACTTTACAGGACCTTGCTTCATGTGTTAAAATATGCAAGATAGTTTATATGCCAAATTTATGTATCTTCTTGTAAATGCTTATGTGTGAGGATATATTATTTTAAATGGTTAAATATGTACTTTCAATAAATACACAACAAAATAAATTGCATCAAATAAACCATCAAACTCACAACAAGAACAACATGATAAAGGAGTTCACCCCTCTCTGGGCTACATCTCCTCGAGCCTCCATCAATGGACTTGGCTCTCTGGGATTAATTTGTCAAAAGTTATTTTAAAATATGATGCTCAAATCCAATGGAAAAAAAAACTATACCATTGGGATCAAAACACATAAAAACCCAAAAAATGACTAATAAAACTCTGAAAACGGATCATGGCTCATCCGGGCATGACCTCTTCTACATGTGGCCATAAGCTTCACTGAGCTTCTCTTTGGAAAAAACACCTGTAAAAGTCCTCAAAAGCCTCTGAAACTCGTCCCAATGTGTTCAAAGCATAACAATTAGCCAAAAATGACTATTCAGTCACATAAAACAAACTTGGACTCACCAAAACATGACCTCAATCAATGAGGGCTTCAAGTTCCCTAGAGCTTGCTGAAACTTCAGTGGCTAAAAACCTGCAAACGAAGTCTTGAAATGGCCTTGATAACAATGCCAATGGATTCAGGATGTCCAAAAAACCCTATCTGGGCTTTTACGGCACCTTAATCGACCAAAAGATGAAGAATCTAGGCCTCCTGCCATTGTCTTCCTCAAGTTTGTTGTCTCTGCATCTACAAAACACACCCTTGTGAAATGAACCTGGAACATACATATATATACAATGGCCACATGAAATAACTATATGACCACGTCACCTCTACCACGTCAGCATGTACGGTCAAGCCACGTCAGTGTACGTTCATGCCACGTCAACATCCGTACGGACTGCACAGTCAACATCCATTTTTTTTTACATGTTTGACGATTCGGACAGATCGCGATATCTCTCGCTCCCGACGTCCGTTTGAGATGAAACAAATTGCGTTGGGTTCATGATGATGAGGGATATGCTCTCGTTTGTTTTGAGGAAATTCTGAGAACGTTTATTTTTGAGCTAAAATTTGACCCCTGTTCCAGATTTTGATCACACCTTCCCACTGAAAGGCTTTTGGACTTCCCACTGAAAGGATTTTGGAACCAAAAAATCTTATGATTATCTATCTTCTTTCAAGTTCTATCAACTGATTCTACTTGAAAATCCTTTACGACAATCACCTGGATACCTAGACATGCCTTGCACTGCAACTGGCTATGTCCTTCAACCACTGCTCTCTGGCTGCTGCTGACCCACTGTTCTCTTTGTGCTTGGAAGACTGCCAAACTTCCCAATGAGAATCAAGTCCCTCTTGCGAACTCTTTGGCATAAACACAATCTGCTCTCCAATGGCTGCAAAAACTTTCCTGCGACATCTTGTCACAAGCCAAGAAAACCATCAATCTTGAAAACAAATTATACAAGACTGAAAACGATGCTAACAAAGTCTTTTGCTCTTTAAAAAAACTGTCGCATATTGTACTTCATCAAAGTAAATGGTGTTTTCTTATATCTCTGTGTACTCAAAATCAACTTTCAAGTCAACAAACACCATCGACTAAACATAAGTCGAAAAACACGATCGACACAACATAGTCGTCAAACAACATCGACACAAGTCGAAACTCATTTGAAACATATCGACCTTCCCAATGACAAGTCAACAAACATGATACACAATCATGTTACAATCATGAATCATTCATGATGAACCATCACTAGTTTACTGCTTACACATACATAAAAACAAATGCATGTGCATGACTCTTCAACTCTCCTTCCAGTACAAACATAAGTACATAAACCCGAAACATGTGGGTACATAAGAGTTGAAATGAAAAAGATAAATGGATGCAACAAGTGAACATCATATCCATATTTTACATCCTCCTAGCGAAGTGACGCAACAACAAAAATGCCTTCAAAATGAATTGCATTCACATGCAAGTTGTGATAAACTTCTGCAACTTATCATGCTTCCCATAAATGCACACATAATGCTGAAAAGTGCATTTACAACAGAAAATGCAAACCTTACTTGCTCAAGAAATCCAACCATTTATTACCAAGCCAACTCAACGGTGACTTTTTCTGCTGAACATCGTCCTCTTGTGAATCGTCTTGACTCACATCGATGATGGAATCTCCTCTTCCATTCTTGCCAATCTCTTTATCCAACTGCTTCTTATGCTAGGGATGAGTGGTTGGATGCAATGTCCAACATTGGTCAATGAGATGACCCCACTTCTGACAATGAGTGCAAATCTTTTGCATCCTCTTTTCACATTGTCTTTGCTTATAAAGTTTCCTGAAAGTGGCCAATCTTTTCCAACATTTTGAAACATGATGGTTATATAAACCACAATATGTACATGGATTCTTTCTTCCATTTTTACATACAAATTTATCATGCTTAACATAATCAAAAGCAACTGAATGATAAGAAGAATTATACCTTGAACATTCACCTTTATCGCCTCTTTGAGGAGGTAAATCTGAAGAGTTACAAGCTCTCCTTTGAAGACCATCAACAGTGTTCTTGTCCTCATCACTGTCACAACTCTTTCGTTTCACACATTCACATTCATCTTGAACACAAGCCTTGCATGCTGGAGGGATCGAACTTTCAACAAAAGTTCTTGAACTTTCACCTTTAAAGCCTTCTTGAGGAGGTGAACTTGAAACAAAATTTATCCTTGGAACTTTTTCCCTTGTCTCCTCGACTTTGGAATTTGCTCCATCTTTTCTTTCATATCCAAGACCACAATACTTAGGTCTCTCTTCAACGATAATAGGCTCAACAATGCCTTGTGCATGCTTGCCCAAACCTCTACCTTCATAGCCCATTTTAAACAATAACTTGGACCCTATTCCTCTTGTGTGCTTTTCAAAAACACCAAAACATTCATCTTGAGAGGAATTAGAAGATAAACTAACATTGCATACCTCATGTTCATTCATGTACTTGGTAAGGGTTTCCTTTGCCTCATGGAGTTGAATCTCCATCTCATGAAACCTTTCAAGAAGCTGGTCTTTCTCCTTCTTCATGGCCTTCAACTGCTCTTCAAGGGAAATGCTCACATTTCTGTCTTCACACATCTCTTTCATCAAATTTCTCATGGTTATAATCTCCTCTTTGTCAAAGAATTTAGATAATGAAGATGTATGAGAACTATCAATTCTTGAAGCTTCCTCCATCCTTGGAAGATATCCAACTTCAACACAAAACTTGCACAAATACCAACAGCTAAATCTCAAGCTATCAATGGCAAACACATGAGCAAAACAAACTATGCTCTAATACCACCTGATCTGAAAAGAGATGGTTGACTTGTTATGCTATGCAAGCACCCTCTACTTCATTAAAAATAAACTTTACAGGACCTTGCTTCATGTGTTAAAATATGCAAGATAGTTTATATGCCAAATTTATGTATCTTCTTGTAAATGCTTATGTGTGAGGATATGTTCTTTTAAATGGTTAAATATGTACTTTCAATAAATACACAACAACATAACTTGCAGAAAATAAACCATCAAACTCACAACAAGAACAACATGATAAAGGAGTTCACCCCTCTCCAGGCTACATCTCTTCGAGCCTCCATCAATGAACTTGGCTCTCTAGGATTAATTTTTCAAAAGTTATTTTACAATATGTTGCTCAACTCCAATGGAAAAACATACTGTACCATTGGGATCAGAACACATAAAAACCCAAAAAATGACTAATAAAACTTTGAAAACGGATCATGGCTCATCCGGGCATGACCTCTTCTACATGTGGCCATAAGCTTCATTGAGATTCTCTTTGGAAAAAACACCTATAAAAGTCCTCAAAATCCTATGAAACCTGTCCCAATGTGTTCAGAGGATAACAATTAGCCAAAAATGACTATTCAGTCACAGAAAAAAAACTTGGACCCACCAAAACATGACCTCAATCAATGAGGGCTTCAAGTTCCCTAGAGCTTGCTGAAAATTCAATGGCTAAAAACCTGCAAAAGAAGTCTTCAAATGGCCTTGATAATAGTTCCAATGGATTCAGGATGTCCAAAAACCCCTAGCTGGGCTTTTACGGCACCTCAATCGACCAAAAGATGAAGAAGCTAGGCCTCCTACCATTCTCTTCCTCAAGTTTGTTGTCTCTGCATCTACAAAATGCACCCTTGTGAAATGAACCTGGCACATACATATATATACAGTGGCCACATGAAATAACTATACGAACACATCACCTCTACCATGTAAGCATGTACGGTCAAGCCACATCAGCGTACGGTCATTCCACATCAGCATCCGTACGGACTGCACAGTCAACATCCACTTTTTTTTACCTGTTTGACGATTCGGACAGCTTGCGATATCTCTCGCTCCCAATGTCTGTTTGAGATGAAAAGAATTGCGTTGGGTTTGTGATGATGAGGGATACGCTCTCGTTCATTTTGAGGAAATTAGGAGAACATTGATTTTTGAGCTAAAATTTGACCCCTGGTCCAGATTTTGAACACTTCCTTTGCCTCCAAGTTTTGCAAGCCAAAGGAAATCAGCTAAAAAGGGTACTTATGTATGTCCTAGGTACAATTCAGTTTGGGATTCATTACAATTTAGGGGGGAATCCTTTGTTGGTTGGTTTTACTGATTCAGACTGGGTTGGTGACCCTGATGATCGAAAGTCTACTGTAGGTTATGTTTTTAGCCCTGGTTATGGAACTGTCAATTGGGATTGTAAAAAACAATAGGTTACTTCTCTTTGTTTAGAAAAAGTAGAGTATCGAGTAGTGGTTAATGGAAGTCAAGAAGCATTGTGTCTTCGATATATCCTTTCATAGTTTGGATTTTAGCATCAAAGGTCGACCACTCTATGGTGCGACAATCCGAGAGCCATAAAGATCGCCAAAGATCCAATTCAACATCAGCACAACAAACAGATTGAGCTACACATGCACTTCATCAAAAATCTCATTCTTGATCGAGTTATTTAATTTCTTCTTTTCCCTATAGAAGATCAAGTTATAGAGATTTTCACTTACATAAGCGAAGTTTTCCAAGTTTTAATCTATTTAAGGAGATCAAGAAGGGATGGGATCTAATGCTTCCTTCCTTATCCTATTGTGTCGCCTTTGTAAATCCTTCAATCCTATCCCAAGTTGTTCTTAAGGGTGGATGTTAGGATATTTAGAAACTTAGGAGTTAGTTAAGATCAACTTGGTATAATGTGTCATTAGGTTAAAGTGTGTTTCTTTAGGAGGCATTAAAGCATATGCCCCCATGACGACAACTTCCAACCACACTCTATTTTTTAGACATAGATTGATCCAATGGCTCATACTCTTCTCAATATTAATGACTACATTGATCTATGGCTTAACACCTGATTGATCCATGAACTCTATTTAAAGAGCACGGAGGGTCATTTTTTTATGATCAATTATCATAAAATCTCCTGTAATGTTTTTCTTTTGCATTAATAAATTGCCTCAAGTGGCCATGGTTGTGGGGCCATGGATGTTTCCCCACAGGAGTTTTAAAAAACAAAAAACGTCAGTGTGTTGATCGTTGATCTAGTTGTGTGAGTGGTTAATAAAGGTCTTTTTGTTTTCTTTTTTGGAATACTTGTGTCGTTGAACAACCATGTACTTAGGAGTCAAGGAATCATCTAAAATTTTTATGGCACCAAGCCAATTTCCAAGGAGCTAAAGGGAATATTTTATCTCTTTTGGAATTTGGAAACAAAAAATTATGATAGGATGCTTAGGAATTGTACTTATTACCTTTTTAATTCCATTTATGCATATGGAATATGTACGTGCACCTCTTGTTTGTGATTCATAGGGAATAAAGATATCTCCATCTAGTTATGGTTTAACACCAGTGATTGAAAGAACTTGCAATTATTTTTCTTTATCTTCCTCCTTTAGGGCCCATGGCCATTCTTACATAGATTTTACTTCCTCATGGACATTTTCCAAGAGGTATTTTGTCTACCCAAAATCTCATTGGAGCCTTGTGTCTTCTACATAAAGCATGTCAAGGGATCTATTTCTTCGATGTATCTTTCCTTTAGATTCATTTTTTTCAATTCCTTCTCTGGAAAATTCTTCTGGTGCTAAAGGGTGCCTAGGATGCCTTTTTACTACATTTTGTATATCATGGATATTTACAAAGATCCTGTCCATAAAATATAGACTTGCATCAATCTTGTTCACAACATCTTTCATAGCTATGGTATCTTCCAATTCATGAGAAGCCACCTCTAGTTTGTCTACATTCTCTTGGATTGCCTCTCTCTCTTGCTTGTTTTCTTCTTATAGCTTTAGGACATCTCTATGAAGGTCATATATATTGGTTCCTATGAGATGTGCTTGGAAATTGGCCTAATTCATGAGATTACATTCATCGCTCACTATTTATGTGGTTAGAGATTACTTCACTGGAATGTAATCCCTTTAGTTTTTATATCCTTAGAATTTTGTCTAAAGATAATAACTTGAAGGTTTGTACTTGTGAGATATCATTTTTCCCTTGTAGGGTGTGTTTTACTAGCTACGTGTCCTTCCCTAGGAAGATAAAGAATCATAATACTATTTGATTCTTTTATAGTTCTTCTTCCATGGACATTGTTGAGTTTCTCTTGACATGCATGACAATCAAAATGATCACCTGAATGTGCAGTTTCCTCTTGTTTTTGTGTATATTGGATAGACTAGGATCTTTGGGCACACATATGTTGAGCTTCATTGGCAGATGTATGGAGGTCAAAACATTTAAAATAAAGAGATTGTTATAATATTTGGATAGGAATTGGTCAATTCATTCTTTTCTAGGAGAGGTAGTTTTGAACCATTTTGGTTTTCAATTCTTGATATCTTTCCTCCCAAACAATAGGGTATTTATAAGTTTTAATCATTTTATATTAATGCAATGCACACACATATTCTTAACACATAAAATAAAACAATTGCAATCACATATATCCGTGAAGACTTGTCTTGGAAACCCAACTAGGAAAACGAACAACATGTTTTAGAGTTGCACCTCTAATTCTATTCACCTTCCAACTTCATTTTTTACTATACAATATATCAGATCCCACGACATCGAAAAAACCCCTAATCCGTTGATCCAAATGAAATTACAACCTTAATTCCTTAATCAAAATTAGATAACCATGGGCTGAAATACCATGTGCCACTAAACCACCAAAGGATAAAAATATCACCACCACCAAAAGTGAAAGACCACCCAAAATTTTGGCAAATAAACCCCCAATTTTTTTGCAGGGGGAGAACCACCCTTGAATCCCCTAAAGGGCGGGGGGGGTGGGGGGGGGCACAATTACAAAGAATATAACACATACCCTACATTCTCCCACTTGTTGTTTTATTTTCATACATGGGTCTCAGAATTTCATGATCAACAATCCAAGGAAGAAATTCTCATTGATTCTATACAACAAGAGAACTTCTCAGTGCTCATAGAATTTGTTAATGAATATGCAACATTATCCAAAGTTTCCACCTTCAAAAACATCACCTTGTTCTCTTCAACCATGTCTATGAAAAAATGATACTAAACATCAACATGATTTGTATTAGAATGAGAAGTTGGGTTCCTTTCCAAGAATATTACACTCTAGCTATCACAATCTATCTGTATAGTTAGTCGTACCAATCGAATACTTGAACACAATATTTGTAACCATATTGTTTCCTTTCTTTCTTGAGTGGATACCATGAATTATTATTATGTTATTGAGAGTGACACTAGAGACTATATTTTTCTAATCCAACTGATTGCTCCTTCAAATAGGTTAATCACATACCCACTTGTAGATCTTCTACGATCTATATCTCTAGCCCAATATACATCAACAAATCCATGTTGTTTGAAAAGACAACTATTATAACAAAGGACGAACACCTTTAGTAACCACTCACACACCTATATCAAATATCAACACACTGATATTTTGACGTGGTAAAACCCCTATGGGGAAACATCCACGACCCCAACCAATGCAGCCACTTGGAGAAATTTATTAATGAAAAATAAAAAGATTAAAAAGATATTTTACAAGAGAGTTTCTCACAAGTGATCATCGAAAAATGACCCACCATGCTATTTAAATAGATACCATGTACCAATGAGGTGTTAATCCATGTATCAATGTAGTTGTTAATATCGAGGAGAATTTGAACCGCCAAATCACTCTCTGTCGGGAACATATCGTGACCATCATATTTCCTAACTACAAATGCATACTAATGCATAATAAGGAAACACACTTTTACCTAACAACGTATTAGACCAATTAGATCTTAACTAACTCCTAAGTGTCTAAATATCCTAACATTCCCCGTTAAGAACAACTTGGGATAGGATTGAAGGATTTACAATAGTGACACAATAGGAGAAGGAAGGATGAATTATAGCCTATCCCCCCTTAATGAAAACTCCCTAAATGCCTAACATAGATCAAAGTTTGGAATTTTTTTCTTTTGTAAGAGTCTTTGTGAAAATATATGCAACTTTATCTTCTATAGGGAAAAAGAGAAATTCATTAACTTGATCATGAATGAACTTTCTCATGAAGTGCATGTGTAGCTCATTGTGTTTGATGCTCTGATGTTGAACTGGGTATTTGACACTCTTGATGGAACTCTGATTATGAAACCAAAGGCTAGTTAAATATTGTTGCTGGAATCCAAACTCTGAAAGGATCTATCAAATCCACAAGGCTTTCTGCCTAGCATATACCGTTGCTCGGTAGTTTGCTTATGTCGAAGAAAGTGCAATAGCCTGTTGTTTTTTATAGTCCCAAGTGAAAGGTCCTGAACCAAGGATGAAAACATAACCTGCAGTAGACTTCCAATCATCAAGGTTTTTGGCCCAATCTGTATTAGTGAAACCAACCAAAAAAGGATTCCCCCTAAACTGTAATGTATCTCAAACTGAACTATACCCCAGACATATCAAAGTATCCTCTTAGTTTATTTCCAATGGATTTAATTGGGTGTTTTCATATATAGGGAAACAATACCAACAACAAAGAAAATATCAAGATGGGTATGAGTCAAGTATAAGAGGCTACCAACTAGTCGATGATACAAAGTGGCATCAACTTTGGTAGAAGTACATGTGGCAATAAGATTGACTCCAAAATGGAAGGGAGAAGGGGTTGGTTTACAATATACCATGTGGAAGCAACGAAAATGGTCCCAAGCATACTTAGACTGAGAAATAAAAAATATTTCATTGGTTTGCAAAACTTGGAGGCCATGGAAATATTGAAAAAAACCTAAGTCTATCATTTCAAATTTCTTCTTAAGGTTTGATTTCACATGGTTCAAACTTTTTGAGTCACTACCAATAAGGATAAGGTCATAAAAATAAATAACAAGGATTATGATATGGCTTCCCAATTTCTTGGTATAGACATTAGGATCAAAATGGCATCTAGAAAATATGGTGTCAATAAGAAAGTTGTCCATTTGGGCATACCAAGATCGGGGAGCTTTCTTAAGAACATAAAGAGATTTATTAAGGTGACAAAAAAGGATAGATTCATTCTGGACATATCCAGGAGGTTGTTCCATGTATATTTCTTCTTGCATATCCCCAGGAAATAAGGTGGATTTAACATCCATCTGATGGACCTCCCATTTGTGTGAGGCAGGAAGGAAAAGAACAAGGTAGATGTAATTAATTTTGGCTACAGAGGAAAAGGTTTCATTATAGTCAATTCCTTCAACTTGGGAAAATACTTTAGCAATTGATCGACCCTTGTGTATTTAAAAACTTCCATTTTATGCATACTTAGTTTTTTAGACCCATTTACATATAACAAGTTTTCTGTTGGAAGGTTTACAGTTGGGAGTAAGCTTGTCATTAATGGCAAGAACAGTGATGGCAAAGATCAGCATGATCAACAACGTAGTGATAATGGAAGAGTAAAATCCATTTTAGAACTTTGAATACCAGGAGTTGAAGTGTCGAAACACTTCACCATCGAAGTGGAGAAATCGTGAAGTGGTGAAATCGCAAAGTGACGAAATCAGAAGGTGGACGAAATCGCGAAGCGGTGAAATCGCGAAGGTGGACAAAATCATGAAGTGGGGAAATCGCGAAGTGGTGAAATCGTGAGAAGATCTGGGCCATAGGATCTAGGGTATCTACGAAGGCTCAATAGCTGTTAGATATGGTGAAGCTGCAAGGTGGATAAGTCCAAGAGTAATCCAAATCTCCAAAAATGTGAAGGAATCCTGGACATCCATTGGGGACAGTCGTGGACTGTTGATCAAGAGGACGCGTGGCGAAAGATCAGAGCTAGTCAAAGACTCCATTTCAGAGTTTCGTGAATCACAACTTGGAGTGATGAGAATATCCATCTGAGGATCAGTGATATGCGAGATCACGAAAAGATCAGGACCATCAGATCACCAAGAATGAGGACTGTTGATCTGAGCTCCATCTCAAAGTCTCACCTATCGGGAGTTGGAGTGACGAGAATCTCCATCTAAGGATCAATGAGATGCGAGATCACAAAAAGATCAAGACTGTCAGATCACCAAGAATGAGGACCGTTGATCTGAGCTCCATATCAGAGTCTCGTCTATCACGACCTGGAGTGATGACAACCTCCATCTAAGGAACAACGAGATGCGAGATCGTGAAAATATTAGGACCGTCGGATCACCAAGAACGTGGACCATTGATCTGAGCTCCATCTCGGAGCTTCGCCTATCGCGACTTGGAGTGACGAGAAACTCCATCTTAGGAACAACGATATGCAAAATCATGATTTAATCGTAGTCGTCAGATCAAGGTGTGATCTGGACCATTGATCCAACTCCATTTTGGAGTTTCGCGAATCGCGACTTGGATAGGCAAGAAACATAACCACAAGAACGCTGAAATCACAATATGAAAAATCACGATATGATTTGAGCTGTTGAATCAAGATCAGATCTGAACCGTCGAATCATAGGACAAGTGGCAAGCGATTGGAATTTTTCTGACTTGGAGTCAACGGAGCATGGTGTGGAAACTTGCAAAATATGAAGCGCCTTTTGGCACAGCCTATGGTCACCACTGATGGTCACGAGAATGGAAGGAGTCAACTCAGATAAGCTCCATTTCAGGGTTTTAGGGATCGCGACTTGGAGAGTCAAGATGCCTCATCTCTAGATTCACGAAATGTGAAATTGCGAAAGCACGTGGTCACAACCATTGGGCACATTGATGGAAGATGGAGGAAGAAGCTAGAGGTGCTAAGCTTCACCACAGGGATCCCAAAATGCTAAATTACAAAATGGCGAAATAGGCACAAGATTCTTTATTCTTAATCCAACGATTTAGGTGAAGTTGAACAAGATCAAAGGGCTACTTTTGCGTTTCTCGGTGTAACAGCTAAAACAAATGATGATCTCTACCAGAGGACTAAGTGTGATCGCCAAAGAATATGAAGAGTCTCAAGGCATATTCCAGTGGATTGAGGATTATTGATACAGGCGATTGACAGATGGAAGAGCATTGAAGCCTGTAACTGGAATAGAGAAGGTGAGTGTTAAGGTCCTAACCCGCACATAGGTAGATCAATGTATTCGGATGTAATAAAGGTCAATATTAATAAGACCTTTCAATAAAATAGAATAAGGCGGATGTAAGAAGACCTAATAGAAGCTTCTGCTTCTAGAAGGATCTTCCTCTAGATGCTTCTTTTTAGTATAAATAGGAGTCAAGGGTATGAGAACCCTAGCTTGGATATTATTGTAATAGAGTGCTGCTCAATTGGAGGTTTCCCCCTCGAAGAGGCCTGTGAACATTGCTATCTGATTCAAAGTGCTATTTCTGTTGCTATTTCGTAAATCATTTTTGTGTATTGTGAAGATTATGCTGGATATTTTACTGTTATTCTGTCATTTCTAGCATTTCGTTTCTGTTCTGCATATTTTATATATCTGGTATCTTGCAAGTGGTATCAGAGCACTTTCCTTGGCAGAAATTGTGG
>ML798981.1:228019-241766 GCA_009831015.1 Picea engelmannii
CTCCTTCTAAAGAATACAATATGTTTTTCTAGCTCACTTGGTTAAAAGTTGTCTTATTAAGTAAGAGGTTTTGAGTTCAAGTCTCTTTTTTGTAACTTTGTTTTGAAAAAGTTCATGCATCCATTGTAAAGTGTATTTCAATTAAAGTATAAAAGTGAATCACTATAAGTAGCTTTAATATTTTATTTTAAAGTTATTTATTTATTTTGCATGCAACTTTCTTTTATAAAGTAACTTCATTGTAAAAGTGACCCCCGCTTCTTTTTATAAAAGTGGGTCACTTCATAAAACATTTTTTTTGTGAAAATGAGGCTATTTGGAGGGGTATCACCACATAGACCAACTTCTACTTTCCATGTGGCTCTTTAGTTACCACTTATGTTTTTTTTTTAAAGGGCATAACTTTCACATCCGAAGTTCGTTTTCAATGTCGTTTTTTTTTTAAATTATCTAATTTTTCAAGATCTTTTCATCCATATAATCAGTTTCAATTTTTAAATCAATATTATTTGCATATTTAATATGGATTATTCTAGTTATCTTTTCCTTACCAGCACCAACTACCTCCAATGGAAATCCCATATGGAGGATTTATTAAGAAGTAAAGGAATGTACCAGAGTACCTTGGAAAAGGAAAAATAACCCACTAATGATGAAAAGAAAGTCAAATGGGATAATAAGAATGACAAAGCAAGTGGACTGATTGGAATGTCCATCTCTCTTCATTTAAGGTTCCACCTTCAAGAAATTGATGAACCCAATGAATCTTGTGAAAATCTTGAATCTGTGTTTGGTAAACACAATATTATTCGAGCACATCAGTTAGAAAATCATATATTGAATTTAAGTCCAAATTATTTTTATTGAATTGAAGACTATCTATCTAATTTTAAAACGCTTAAAATTTTATGTGAAGAGTCTAACATAAAGCTAGAGGAAGAGCATTGCATCTATATTATTATTTTTAAGCTAGGTAGTTCATATTCTGTGTTTGTATCTACCTTTTATGCATGAGAGAGGATTTAAGGAAAGATTATCAAAAACCCACTCTTGAATACTTTTGTGATGCTTTGACTAGAGAGAAAGATAATCTTGTACAACTTGGAGTGATTAGCACTGCAGGTACCTCTAGCAAAGCCTTAGTATCCCAACAGAAAGATAAACACAAGAATCCCAAGAAGAAACATCCTCGCCACAAAAAAAAGAAAAACAAGGGTCTCAAAACCACTCAGACAACTTCATCTCCTAATGGTGACAAAGGAGAAATATCTAAAAATAACAAGACTAACAGACATTGTAACTTTTGTGGGAAATATGGTCATGATGAGTCCAAATGTTCAAGAATATGGCAGCTTTAGAGGCAACAATGAAGAAGAACAACATCTGTATTGACACGGACATGCACATTTTGCTTATGGTTTCTCCTTCAATGCAACTTCTACTTCTTCTTCGGATGAGTGTCTTATTAAATCTGGATTATCTTATCATATTGCTAAGGAGAAAGCCATATTTTCTACTCTAAATTAATATAACACCAAGAAACTATTTGTTGGTGATGATAGATCTCTCAGTGTTGTAGGATCTGGAACAATTAAGGTAGATAATGGTCATTTCAATGATGTATTATGTGTTCCAAGTATTTCATGTAACCTTCTATCAGTATATTAAATCACTCATTCAAGTGAAGGTAAAATCGTATAGTTTTCACCTCACCAAGTTGTAATCAAGGATCTCAAAGATCCTCAACATGTTCTTGCAACTAGAATTGTTGATGATATTACCAGTTTGTACAAGTTTGACAACTTTGGTTCATCATATTTTCCATCATTTTTTGTTGCTCATAGCGATGACTTGAACAAAATTTGGCATGAGAGGTTTGGTAATCTAAATTATCACTCATATAAACTATCTCTCATTGCAACAACTATGTAATAAATAGATGGTGACTAGTCTTCCTCTTGTTTCATGCAGAGATGGTGTTTTTGAAAGGTGTGTTCTCAACAAACATCATCGTGAAAGTTTTGAAAAACGTTCCTTTTGGCACACCTCGTGCCCTTTCAATCTTGTTCGCGGTGACTTGTGTGGTCCACTTTCTTCTCCTTATTTTTCTTGGTGCAAGTATTTATTGACTTTCATTGATGACTTTTCTAGATGTACCTGGGTTTGCTTCTTAAAACATAAGAGCGAAGTTTTTGAAAAGATTTTGGCCTACAAGGCCCTTCTGGAAAATAAATCTAGACATAATTTTCAAAGCTTAAGAACAAATAATGGAGGCAAATACATGAACAATAATTTTACAAGTTACAAGACTACATAGGGAATCCAAATGCAACACGTTGTTCCATATACACTGTTGGCACAGGGGAAAACCCAGGGTTCAACGCTTCTACAATGAA
This sequence comes from Picea engelmannii, assembly GCA_009831015.1. NCBI lineage: Eukaryota > Viridiplantae > Streptophyta > Pinopsida > Pinales > Pinaceae > Picea > Picea engelmannii. The sequence goes on from ML798981.1 coordinate 230,416, forward strand.
CCAAAAAAACCCTAACTACTGGCCCTTTCGGCAACACATGCAAAGCAGATGAAGTCTCACCCAAGGTAGAGGAAGGGGGGGTTGCAGGACTCATATGTCTACAACCTAGCTGGGACACATATCTGTGATTATAATACCCTAATCGAGCACTTAGTAGTTCATATTCATTAGTCTTTGATCTTTATTCACTTCGCAGGTAGAAACCCTAATTACAAAACAGCGTAGTATTCAACAAGATCTAATACATCCAATAACTTAGCATATAGAAATAGATCAGATCTAGCATTCATTCACATTACTAAGCACTAAGCTATTATATTAGATGCATCTAACATGTATCATTGCACTAAGCATACATCACATCAATAACATAACAACTATAATGCACAAAGAAACCACAACACGGGATATACGTGGTTAACCCCCAGTGCGGGGCTATGTCCACCAACTCTTCTCTTCTTTATTGTCTTATTTCAATATTCTACAAGCACAGAGCCACAAGAACCCACTTCACATAAGATAGGATATCTGTGCACACCTCACCAGATCCTCCTTCCCCGAGCTAGGCTTAATCACAAAGCCTTGTTACAATCTACACACAAGCTTCTTACAACCACTTTCACTTAGCTATACAATTTCTTAACACACAGTATGCATGAAGCATCCACAACTGTTCGCACTTATCTCACCAACCACATTACACACTTAGGTCTCTTCTACTTACAATAGGTCCTAGACATGGGTAAACCCATGGGTAAACATCCCATACTCGTTACATAAACCCTAAACCCAAAAATTCCCTAAGAAGGGGACGAGATCCCACGATATTTTCTTCCCCTTGCGCTCCTCCTTCGACCAGCCTGTTGAAGTCCCAAAATTGGTCAAACGTGACCAAGGTTTTCTAAAACTTAGTCAAGGTCCAACAGACCCCCAACACTCACCTTTGACTCGTCCCAAGTCACTCTGATCTAGGTAACTCTGCCTCAAAGGCCTCGATCTTGGCCTGAGCAGCTTCGACCTAATACTTAGCCAGAGCCTCCTACTTGGAAAACTCCTGAATGACCTTCTCAGTGACAGGTCCTTCCAATCGTTGTTCAACTGAGGTGACTACTTGTTCTAGTTGTGCACCTTGTCCTTCAATCTCCTCAAAAAGTGTGCAAGATTCATCCTGCACTGGATGTAGTCTTTGGGTTACTTCCATGACCTTGTTCTGAATGGCATGGGCCTGTTGCTGAACCATGCATTGTTCTTGGGATCTTTTCATCCTCTTGGCTGGTGATAGTAGCTTCAACTGTGCTTGCACTATTGTTTCTTTCTGTTTTTTCCTCCTGGAGCTGTGAGTCTAGTGTCCTTAGTTCAAGGTCCTCTACAAGGCACTCATAAGTCTGTGCACTTCGACTATTGAGTTGTTTGCATTCAAATACTAATGCCTTGATTCTCTTAACTGTGTTCCTTGTAGTTTCTTCTCTTAGATCTCACACTTCCTATGGAGTGCTTGGCACTGTCTGTAATTCCAATTATGTTATTCTTTGTTAGAGTTACTGAATGGTTCGGCAAGCCTTCCCACTTGATTCTCCACTAGGTATTCTTCCATCTACTCTAAGCATGTCACATAGAAAAGTTCTCTAGTGATTTCTTCTTTAAATACAATATGCTATGTGAGCAGCTTTTCTTTCTCCCTCTAGATCTGTGCTCTATCCTCTACAAACTTCACCTGGAGGTCATCTTTTTCTTGTTGCACAACTTAGCGTTGTTCTATGGCTTCCTCTTTTCTTTCTTCAGGACCTCTATGGCCTATTCATTTTCCTCCTAGACATGACGAAGGTGATCCTCTGTCCCATCTGTTACCCTACATAGCTGGGTAGGCTCATCTCCTACTTCTATGTTACTTGCTGACAACGGTGCAGTAGGAACTTCACGGCTTGAATGGACATCCTGTTGTATTCCTTTAAGCTCTGCTTCAATGTGATCATACATGGATTCTTGTTTTTCTTCATTTCTCTATAAAATATATTCTGATGTATCTGATACAACGACAATGATGAGGTCGATGTCATCCACCGTGAGCACAATCCACAACTTGGGTTTACTAGCTTTTGACTTCTTTTGCGATGTATGTTTCGATGGGGAAACCTTTGTTTTCTTGGATGTCTCTGCCTCTTCAAGGGGGTTCCTAGGTGTTTTTACTCCACCCTACTTCTTCTTGTCTTATTCTCCTTCTTTATCTTCTTTGTCCACTTCGTCATTTCCTCCTCTACTAGGTGAATCTGATGCAGTCTCTTTTGATGTGTTGTTTATTTCTTGTACATCTTCCTTGTTTTTCTTCCTACTACTATTGGGTGCATCATACTCTTCATGAGTGACCACAATTCTTCCTAGTCGACTTGTATAAGGATATCTGTAGACCATTCCTTATTTATTTCTTCCAAGTCCTTCTCTGTGACATTTTAGTAGGATTGAATCTCTTCTTTATGTTCGTCCCCATGCACAGTGATATAAATAAAATGTCTATCTACACATTACTTCATAATTGGCCTGGACATGTCCAGGGTGTTCGACGTCATACGAGGGAAATACTCAATAGCCCTCTTCAAATGAAGGTAATAGGTGTGGAACACTGCATTTCACTTCCATTGTTTAGCCATGTCGCTCGAATACCAGAGCGTGGAGAACTTCACAACTAAGGGTTTGGATGGATAAATTTCAGGGAAGGTCGCACCTTCTGGCATCTCCCAAGTAATGAAGGCAATGAGGATCAACAACCAACTAAAATGGAACTCGTAGCCCTGATACTAAGCTTCGCGACAATCTTTCTCTAATTGGTTGACGAGGTAGCTCGCCCAGTTCATTTGTATCCCTTCAATGAATTTTCCCGCGAGATCAACAAAGAACCCCGTGACCTGTGTAGGTCTATTATTCCTTACTAGCTTACCATTGATCAACTAGAAGGTTAGGCACACTGCACCATTCTGTATGGAGGCTACCTTCTAGCCTTGCTTCCCCTTCTCCACATATCCATAGGTATATTTGATTCTCTGCACCAGGGTGCACTTTGTAGCCTTCCCTTGATAAAATTCTGGTGGGTATGGTCCTTGCATGCTTAATCCGGTGATCTGATGGATCAGTGCTGGATCAACTGTGATATGCTTGTCCAACCATAGGTAACCTCCATGGAAGCACGATAGCGGGATTTTAACGCACGCGTTAACCTCCTGGTGCCTTCCAAAGTGGGGTATCTTCATAACATTTAGGATGGTGGACCTCGCGATGTCCATGGTTCACGGTTGGGGGATGATATTCAACTTCTTCTCCTTTGTATTGGTCAAATACTTGTATGGTGCGAGCATGCCATAGTTCTTGCGGTCTCCTAGGTTATAGTCATTGATATTCAATGTCTGAATCCTCTCCAGCTATTGTCTGATTGCGTGTATCCCCTTCGAGAGGTATGCACTGATCACTATGTAGTCGAAGTCCCTTGGGACGTTGTCATGACACCATGCCAGCCAACGGAGGGATGTAGTTGGGAAGGACATATGGGATGAGCTTCGCATTCACTAATTCATCACGATGTTTGGTTCGTTTCTTTGTCGCAGCTCAGGATGGTCTAGATCCATGAGCAGTCGATGAGGATGCTTGCACTCCTCTTGTTGATGAGTCTTGGATGCCTACAGACATCACCTTCTCAGCCATGAGGTCTATTAGGATCTCTTCGATGGATTTTTATACTGTACTAATTTCATCCAACATGCAGACTTGAGATCTGATATCTCAAGTTGGTGAACAAACACTCACTGTAACAAAATGGATGGTGAGGTCTCAATAATCACTGTGCAAAAGCAACTAGTTCTCTATGGGATCGGATAATCACAATTGGAAAAAAAAATCTCAGTTCAACGCTCAACGGGATAAATAGACAGCATCGTAACAGACTCTTCCAATAGGCAGGAATGCCTCAATCAATGCAATTCCATCTGTTATGGCGTGGTCCCAATGGTCCAGTGGTGAATGTTCCAGAAATAACTGTGTTTGTAGGTGTTATGGAGTGTCGTTATAATGGTTGGGACACCTCCAATGGTCATATTGCTTCAGCGTGGCGAAGTTCCAATATATGTTGTTTGGATATCCCGACAAAGTTCCAATTCTGCAAACCTTCTTTCTACGAAGTCCTCTCTGGTACTTATTGCAATTTTTATAGCTTTTATTTCTTCTTGCTGAGCTTTCTGGCTTTCTTTCCTATGATCTGAGTTACTGGGTCCTTCTTTCCATTCTTATTCTTATTTTTACTTAACATAGTAACTACACAATGGTGAGGGTCTTTTATAGGGTTTGAGGGTAATACTTATTCTTGTTCGAGAGTAAGTGCTCTACTCTCCTATATGGACAAGTTTCTTAAGCTTTCCTGCATTCGTTCAACTTCGACATCCAGATCTCTGGTCCTTAGTAGCTTCATCTGGTCCTCTTTTTCTTCCAATAAGTGCACTATTCTCATATCCATGAAATCCCTTAGTTCTTTCTTTTTCTATTTTAGATCCTCCTCTTCTTGTTTCCTTCGTATCTGATCTTTCTCAATCCAAGTTTTTCCTAGCAAAATAGAAAATGGGGTGTTGTTCTCAACAAACTTAACGACCTCAAATTATTCTTTTGTCGAAGTTCCATGAGAACTCATAAGTATATGGGTAAGTCTTCCATATAGGGTTATCATCTTCCCTTTAAAAAATCCTATTCCTCCCAATGAAGGAACCATAGAGAGTTTTCCCAAAATTTCCCAAGTTCTTTCTGTCATGATATTCACCTGTGCTTCCTCATCGAGGACATAGTCTATGTCGAACTATCCTATTCTTCTTTCTATGCACTCTTTCTCTTTTAATATCTCTGACAAACTGGTGTCTTTGTTATCGTTCAGGGTTTCTTTCATCTGCAATAATATAACCTTTGATTCTTTCTGGTTCTTGAGCATACTATTAGTCTCTTGGCCTTCCTCATGTTTTTCTTATCTCATATTCATCTTTTCAACTTTAGCAATCATTCTATGGAAATCCAAAACTTCATGGTCCATAGCTTTACAACAAACGAAAATAGGAGCTTTATCAGGGCATTTCTTAGCAAGATGTCCCAGTCTCCTATAATTATAACAAAGATTCAATCATGTCATTCTCTTGAACGATCCTCAACCTTTCTTGTATTGAGCACTAGGATCACAGTGGTGGGTCAGCAAAAAATTCTTTCTAGGATCCTGTATCCACTTGTTAGTCCAACAATTCTTTCTATTCATAGGAATAACATATCTTTCATTATTTCTATCAGATCTATTCATATAAAATATTATTTCTTCTAGTTGTACCCTAGTTCTTAGACTAGAACCAAATCTATTAAGCATACCTAGATCCATTCTTTCGAAATAAAAATTTTCACTTACCTTACCTTTATCAGAGTACAAAGCTTAAATATCTTACCTCTTTTCTTCAGATCATACTTATCTTCTTAGCACAGATCTTTGTAAGTCAAGTAGAATATTGCGCACAAGGGAAACAGATCTATGCACAAATATTTATCTTTTCTTGAGTTCCCAGCAATCATAGTTTCAGATGCCAGAAACAAAACCATTTGTTGGCACAGGGGCAAACCCAGGGTTCAACTCTTTAATAGTGCACCAACAAAACCCTAACTACCATCCCTTTTGACAACACCTACGAAGCAGATGAAGTCTCACCCGAGGTAGAGGCAGGGGGGTTGTAGGAATCAGATGTCTACAACCTAGCTAGGACATAGATCCATGATTATAATACCCTAACAGAGCACTTAACAATTCATATTCATTAGTCTTTGATCTTTATTCACTTCACAGGTAGAAACCCTAATTACATAACAACGTAGTATTCAGCAAGATCTAATACACCCAAGGAATTATCATAAAGAAATAGATCAGATCTAGCATTCACTCACATTACTAAGCATTAAGCTATTATATCATATGCATCTAACATATATCATTGCACTAAGCATACATCACATCAATAAAATAACAACTATAATGCACAAAGAAACCACAACATGAGATATAAGTGGTTCATCCTTGGTGCGGGGCTACGTCCACCAACTCTTCTCTTGTTTATTGTCTTCTTTCAATATTCTACAAGAACAGATCCACAAGAACACACTCTGCATAGGATGGGAGATCTGCGCGCACCTCATCATATCCTCCTTCTCCAAGCTAGGTTTAAGCACAAATCCTTCTTACAATCTGCACACAAGCTTCTTACAACCACTTGCACTTAGCTCTACAAGTTCTTAACATACAATATGCACTAAGCATCCACAATTGTTCGCACTTAGCTCACTAGCCACATTACACACTTAGGTATCTTCTACTTACATCACCTAGCTTTCTATTTATACATTACAACAGGGCCTATACATGGGTAAACCCATGGGTCGACATCCCATACTCGTTACATAAACCCTAAACCCAAAAATTCCCTAAGAAGGGGCCGAGATCCTGTGATCTCCACTTCATATTGCACTCCACCTTGGACTAGCCTATCGAAGTCCCAAAATTTGTCAAATGTGACCAAGGTTCTCCAAAACTTTGTTAAGGGCCAATACACACCACAACAAAATGGTGTTGTTGAGAGAAAGAACTGTACATTAAAATAAATGGATAACTGTATGATCCAATCTAAGGGATTAAGTCTAAATTATTGGGTGGAAGCCATCAACTGTGCAATTTACATATTAAATCACACCCCCACAAAGGCTCTTAAAAATATAACACTGGAAGAAGCATGGACTAAAATTAAACCTGATGTAAGTCACTTATGTGTATTTGGAGGTATAGGATGGGCTCACATTATCGATGAGAAAAGGAAAGCATTGCAGCCTAAAAGTGAGAAGTGTATATTTTTTGGTTATTCTGAAGATGTCAAAGTTACAAACTTCTTCAACCACATTGTAATGAAATTATTATTAGAAGAGATGTTAAATGTGATGAAAATATCTTGTCCTATGAGACTAATTAAGTGAATGTGCCTTCTTCTTCCTGCAAGCCATATTCGACGTTTGTTCCTTCTTATGTTCCTATTTTGGTTTCTTCTTCAGATGATGATAATGAGGATGAAAATCCACCTATTCCTTCTCACCTTCCTATAGATGAGTCCATTGAACTTGAACCAACACCAACACCACTACCTACTAGATGGGTTTGTTCAACATGAGAAGCAACTAGTGATCTTGTCGGTGATCCTTCAGATCAGTGTCAGACATGTTCATAGTTCCAATGATCCCCTTCTCTTTTGGCTCAAGTGTCAGAGAGTCATGATCTAGAGACATTTACAAAAGCTTCAGGTCGTCTAGATTGGGATACAACAATGGATGAAGAGTATCGTTCTTTAATGGAAAATGATACTTGGGATCTTGTACCTCTTTTGAAAGGAAGAAAATGGTGTACAACTGAGAGGCGGGGGGTGAATCAGTTGTTACCGTGCTTAAACAATTATGCTTCTTTTAAACTCTTTGCAGAAACACTAAATGATGATCACAATAATGCAGGGAAATAAACAATGGCACATTCAACATCGGTCACATATATGAGAAACATAGAGACAGATATATCCCGAGGAAACCCATACAGGGTAAAAACCTATTTTTCTTTATATGATAAGTAATAGTTACATTCTTTACATTATCATACATATGAGCACCAACTCATAATGAGGCTACAACCTCAGTTTTGCAAGCTACTACTTGCTGAGAGAACCAACTCTTTGTTCTCTCTAGCACCCACTAGAGGGAAGCACCAACTCCTTGGTTTCTCTAGCACCAACTAGAAGGAAGCACCAACTCCATGAGTGTTTCCAGCACCAACTGGATGGAAGCACCAACTTCCAATCATACAGGCACCAACTTGTATAACAGAGAACAAGAGTTCTCCCTTGCACCAACTTGCCACCCTGGTTTCTCTGGCTGTAACCAAATGGAAGCTACAATTCCCTGTGTTCAAGCACCCACTTGAACCTATGAGGACAATAGTCCTCCCTAGCACCTCCCTTCCACCCTGAAATACAAATCTATGCTACTGAAACTTATTACAGTGATATAATTTTCAACAGTGGCTTACCAGACTCATCACTGTTCTGCTACATTTCGTTGCTCTATCTGCCTCACTGCCTTCCTGCACACATGACTTGCTTTGTCTATTCTTCTACTTTTTATGCTCTGTACACCATGTCCATTCACTGCACAATTCCTCTTCTATTCAATTCAACTATTGCACTCTCCTCCTTCTTTATGCATGAATCACCTTCAACAATAGCAACCACAACAACTCCAACAGCAACAACAACCCCATCTCTTCTCTGTACCGTGTACTTATAGCTTCTGTGAAACTTGTGCATGGAATATTAACCATTCCTCTGCATGCTCACACCGCACCAATTTTCTCCACAACTCGAGTGCTCTGTCTGATCATCATCATGACTCTTCAGCTTCTCTGGCCGTTTTTCCACTCGTTCAGCATCACTGTATGTTATGCTAAGATTCCTCAGCCTCTCTGGCAGTTGAGACTTTTTGTCTTCTCTATGATAGTTGAGCTCACCTTCTCTGTTCCAGTTACAGGCTTCAATGCTCTTCCATCAGTCAATCGCCTGTATCAATAATCCTCAATCCACTGGAAGATGCGTTGAGACTCTTCATCTTCTTTGGCGATCACACTCAGTCCTCTTCGAGTCCTCTAGCAGAGATCATCATTTTTTTTAGTTGTTACACCAAGAAGCGCAAAATTAGCCCTTCGATCTTGTTCAACTTCACCTGAACCGTTGGATTAAGAATAAAGAATCTTGTGCCTCTTTCTCCATTTCATAATTCGACATTTCACGATCCCTGTGGTGAAGCTTAGCACCTCTAGGTTCTTCCTCCATCTTCCATCGATGTGCCCAATGGCTGTGACCACGCGCTTATGAATAAAGTGCTTTCATGATTTCGCATTTCATGAATCTAGAGATGAGGCATATCGACTCTCCAGGTCACGATCCCCGAAACCCCAAAATGGAGCTTATCTGAGATAACTCCTTCCCTTCTCGTGACCACCGGCAGTGACCATAGGTTGTGCCAAAAGGTGCTTCATATTTCGTGAGTTTCCACACCATGCTCTGTTGACTCCAAGTCAGCGAAATTACAATCTCTTGACACTTGTCCTATGATTCGACGGTTCATATCTAATCTTGATTCAACAGCTAAGATCATATCGCGATTTCGCATATCGCGATTTTGGCGTTCTTGTGGTTATGTTTCTTGCCTCTCCAGGTCGCGATTCGTGAAACTCTGAAATGGAGTCGGATCAACGGTTTAGATCACACCTTTATATGATGGCTATGATTAAATCACAATTTCGCATATCGTTGTTCCTAATATGGAGGTTCTAGTCACTCCAAGTTGCGATAGGAGAAGCTCTGAGATGGAGCTCAGATCAACGGTCCACGTTCTTGGTGATCTGACGGTCCTGATCTTTTTGCGATCTCGCATCTCGCTGATCCTTAGATGGAGATTTTCGTCACTCCAAGTCACGATAGGCGAGACTCCAATATGGAGCTCAGATAAATGGTCCTCGTTCTTGGTGATCTGACAGTCCTGATATTTTCGTGATCTCGCATCTCGCTAATCCTTAAATGAAGATTCTTGTCACTCCAAGTCATGATAGGAGAGACTCTGAGATGGAGCTTAGATCAACGGTCCTCGTTCTTGGTGATTTGACAGTCTTGATATTTTCATGATATCGCATCTCGCTGATCCTCAGATGGAGATTCTCATCACTCCAAGTCGCGATTCATGAAACTACGAAATGGAGTCTTTGACTAGCTCTGATCTTTCGCCACGCATCCTCTTGATCAACGGTCCACGACTATCCCTAATGTATGGCTAGGATTCCTTCATAGTTTTTGAGAGTTGGATGACTCTTGGACTTATCCTCCTTGCAACTTCACCATATCTAACGGCCATTAAGCCTTCATAGATACCCCAAATCCTACGGCCCAGATCTTCTCATGATTTCGCCACTTCGTGATTTCACCGCTTCACGATTTTGTCCACCTTCGCGATTTCGTCGCTTCACGATTTCGTCCACCTTGTGATTTATTCACTTCACGATTTGTCCACTTTGGTGGTGAAGTGTTTTGACACTTCAACTCCCAGTATCCGAAATTCTAAAATGGAGTGTACTCTTCCATTATCACTGCGCTACTGATCATGTTGATCTTTTCCATCGTTGTTCTTGCCATCAATGAAAAGCTTACTCCCAACTGTAAACCTTCCAACAATCTCCCCCTTTGGCATTGATGGAAACCCTAAATAGTTGCGCTAATCTATTTGGACCTCCAACTATAGCATCCAATCCGGACAACTCCTTTTCTCCCCCTTTGACATCAATGTCAAATAAAACACGCTCCCCCTGAGCTGTTGTAGTAATTTTAGGAGGTATCATATATTAAGCCAACACAAACTCCCCCTGATGGGATGGACTCTCTTATTCAAGGCCTGCAGATGTTTGTATCCAAAACAGAGTCTTCTTTTTCTGATTCTTGGACTTGTTCATCTTCAGCTTCCGTTGTATCCTCTGTAGAATACTGAAAAATGCTCACCTCTCTTACTCAGACTCCTTCATCAACCTTTTCTTCTCATGAGTGGATGACTCCCCCTGTCACTATTATCTCTCTGTTGCTAACTCTTTTCCCCTTTTGTTCCTAAAGGTTAACTTTACTTGACAAGGTCTTTCCTCATGTTATCTCTACAGAATGTCATGTATATCATTTTGTAAAAAAAAATGTTGTTGTTGAAGAGGCTGCTATCCCACTGACACTCTGTGTAATTGTTGCTTGTTACTGTTCAAACAACCCTTGGATCTCCCCATTGATTCTCATTGATTTCTAATGCTGCAATTTCATATTTCTTCCATGATGCATACAATCCAAGGTTTTATGTCCATATTCAATCACAAGAGAAAACTGCTACAACCACTCTCATACTTTCTTTTTTGTTTCACAGACAAAGGACATGTATCAGGTTTCTTAGGAGTACTGATTTTTTCTTTGTTATATCCAATACCAGATTTATCATTTGGTGATCTCTGACTATCCAAGATCTTATCCAGGGTCATGGATCTGTTAAAGGACTTGCTTTGGGTGTCTGCCTTCTCAACCTTCAAGATTTTTGCTTCCTGTGTATGACATGGTTCTTCTCCTACTTCATCCATGGGGTTAATGCTAGATGAACATGCTTTTATTGTATCTGAATCTTCTTCTTTACTTGCAGGGGAGGACTCAATTTCAACATTATTGTTTGTCCTTATACTTTTATTCACCACT
>ML798981.1:259880-285055 GCA_009831015.1 Picea engelmannii
TAGCAGTAACGAGATATGTTTCACTCTGTATTTTAAATGTGTTTAATTGTGCTTAAATGCATGTGGTTATATTGGCCTATGTTTATTATTAAAAGAGTGTACAGAATATTACAAGAGCGCGTTAAACCTCTTGGTTCTTTAAATTGGTACACTACAAATTGGTATCAGAGCAATTGGTACACTACAATGCGACTCTAAAACATGTTGTTGGTTTTCCTAGTTGGGTTTCCAAGATAAGTCTTCACGTATATATGTGATTGCAATTGTTTTATTTTATGTGTTAAGAATATGTGTGTTCATTGCATTAATATAAAAGGATTAAAACTTATAAATACCCTATTGTTTGGGAGGAAAGATATCAAGAATTGAAAACCAAAATGGTTCAAAACTACCTCTCCTAGAAAAGAATGAATTGACCAATTCCTATCCAAATATTATAACAATATCTTTATTTTAAATGTTTTGACCTCCATACATCTGCCAATGAAGCTCAACATATGTGTGCCCAAAGATCTTAGTCTAGCCAATATACACAAAAACAAGAGGAAACTGCACATTCTGTATATGCACATTCAGGTGATTATTTTGATTGTCGTCCATGTCAAGAGAAACTCAACAATGTCCATGGAAGAAGAACTATAAAAGAATCAAATAGTATTATGATTCTTTATCTTCCTAGGGAAGGACACGTAGCTAGTAAAACACACCCTACAAGGGAAAAATGATATCTCACAAGTACAAACCTTCAAGTTATTATCTTTAGACAAAATTCTAAGGATATAAAAACTAAAGGGATTACATTCCAATGAAGTAATATTTAACCATAGAAATAGTGAGCGATGAATGTAATCTCATGAATTAGGCCAATTTCCAAGCACATCTCATATGAACTAATATATATGACCTTCATCGAGATGTCCTAAATCTAGAAGAAGAAAACAGGCAAGAGAAAGAGGCAATCCAAGAGAATGTAGACAAACTAGAGGTGGCTTCTCATGAATTGGCAGATACCATAGCTCTGAAAGATGTTGTGAACAAGATTTATGCAAGTCTATATTTTATGGACGGGATCTTTGTAAATATCCATGATATCCAAAAGCTAGTAAAAAGGCATCCTAGGCACCCTTTAGCACCAGAAGAAGTTTCCAGAAAAGGAATTGAAAAAAATGAATCTAAAGGAAAGATACATCGAAGAAATAGATCCCTTGACATGCTTTATGTAGAAGACACAAGGCTCCAATGATATTTTGGGTAGACAAAATACCTCTTGGAAAATGTCCACGAGGAAGTAAAATCTATGTAAGAATGACCATGGGCCCCAAAGGAGGAAGATAAAGAAAAATACTTGCAAGTTCTTTCAATCACTGGTGTTAAACCATAACTAGATGGAGATATCTTTATTCCCTATGAATCACAAACAAGAGGTGCACGTACATATTCCATATGCATAAATGGAATTAAAAAGGTAATAAGTACAATTCCTGAGCATCCTATCATAAATATTTGTTTCCAAAGTCCAAAAGAGATAAAATATTCCCTTTAGCTCCTTGGAAACTGGCTTGGTGCCATAACATTTTCAGATGATTCCTTGACTCCTAAGTACATGGTTGTTCAACAACACAAGTATTCCAAAAAATAAAAATAAAAAAGACCTTTATTAACCACTCACACAACTAGATCAACGATCAACACACTGACATTTTTTGTTTTTTAAAACTCTTGTGGGGAAACATCCATGGCCCCACAACCATGGCCACTTGAGGCAATTTATTAATGCAAAAGAAAAACATTACAAGAGATTTTATGATAATTGATCATAAAATAATGACCCTCCATGCTCTTTAAATAGAGTTCATGGATCAATCATGTGTTAAGCCATAGATCAATGTAGTCATTAATATTGAGAAGAGTATGAGCCATTGGATCAATCTATGTCGAAAAAATAGAGTGTGGTTGGAAGTTGTCATCAAGGGGGCATATGCTTTAATGCCTCCTAAAGAAACACACTAAGAAACACACTTTAACCTAATGACACATTATACCAAGTTGATCTTAAGTAACTCCTAAGTTTCTAAATATACTAACATCCACCCTTAAGAACAACTTGGGATAGGATTGAAGGATTTACAAAGGTGGCACAATAGGATAAGGAAGGAAGCATTAGATCCCATCCCTCCTTAATGAAAGCTTCTTGATCTCCTTAAATAGATTAAACTTTGGAAAACTTCGCTTATGTAAGAGAAAATCTCTATAACTTGATCTTCTATAGGGAAAAACATAAATTAAATAACTCGATCAAGAATGAGATTTCAGATGAAGTGCATGTGTAGCTCAATTTGTTTGTTGTGTTGATGTTGAATTGGATCTTTGGCGATCTTTATGGCTCTTGGATTGTTGCACCATAGAGTGGTCGGCCTTTGATGCTAAAATCCAAACTATGAAAGGATATATCGAAGACACAATGCTTCTTGATTTCCATTAACCACTACTCAATACTCTAGTTTTTCTAAACAAAGAGAAATAACCTATTGTTTTTTACAATCCCAATTGACAGTTCCATAACCAGGGCTAAAAACATAACCTACAATAGACTTTCGATCATCAGGGTCACCAACCCAATCTGAATCAGTAAAACCAACCAACAAAGGATTCCCCCCTAAATTGTAATGAATCCCAAACTGAATTGTACCGAGGAAATACATAAGTACCCTTTTTAGTTGCTTTCCTTTGGCTTGCAAAACTTGGAGGAAAAGGAAGTAATGAAAATTGCCTAAATCTGTCATTTCAAATTTATTTTTAAGGCAATATTTCACATGGGTTAAAAGTTTAGGGTCACTACCAGTGACGATAAGGTCATCAACATAAAGAAAAAAAATTATGAGATGGATTCCTATTTTCTTGGTATAGACATTAGGGTCAGAATGACATCTAGAAAAGATAGTGTCAAGAAGAAACCTGCCCATTTTAGCATACCAATCTTGGGGAGCTATATTAAGACCATAAAGAGATTTTGTAAGGTGAAAAACAAGGTTGGATTCATTCTCGACATAGACAAGAGGTTGTTCCATGTAGATTTCTTCTTTAAAATCCCCATGAAACAAGGTGGATTTAACATCCATGTAATGGAACTTCCATTTATGTGAGGCAACAAGGGATAGAATGAGGTGGATGTAATTCATTTTGGTTATGGGGGGGGGAGGTTTAATTATATTCTATGCCTTCAAATTGAGAGAACCCCTTGGAAACTAACCGGGCCTTGTGCATTTCAACACTTCCATATAATGCATAATTAGTTCTATATACCCATTTACATTTGACAAGATTTATTCCTTTCGGAAGAGGTACAACATCCCAAGTATTGTTCATCATTACAGAATGATATTATTCATTCCTTTTTTGTCCCATTCTGGATGGCTTGAAGCTTCTACAAATGTATATGGATCGTGAGTCTTTGAAACTTGAGCCAAAATAGAAGATGCTCATTGGAACCATGAACATATCCAATGTTGATCTGAAGGATCACCAAAAATGTCATTAGCTGCTTCTCATGTTGGATGCACCCATTTGGGAAGTGCTAGTTCTAGTGTAGGTTCATGCTCAGTGGACTCATATCGAGGAAGGTGAGAAGGTGGAGGTGGGTTTTCATCCTCACTTTCATCATCTAAAGAAAAAGAAACCAGAATAGGAACAAATGATGGCACAATTTTTTAAGATGGCTCACAGGTTGAGGATGGCACAAACACCGAATTAGACTCAAAGGCCAATATATTTTCATCAAATTTAATATCTCTTCTAATAATAATTTCATTATAATGAGGTTGAAGAAGTATGTAGCCTTTGAAATCTTCAAAATATCCAAGAAAAAATCACTTCTCACTTTTAGGTTGGAATGCTTTCATTTTATCATCAAGAATGTGATCCCATGCCACACTACCAAATACATGGAAGTGTCTAGCATCTAGATTAATTTTATTCCATACTTTTTCTAGTTTTATATTTTTTAAAGCCTTTGTGGCATAGATGATTTTAGGGGCTAAATTTCACAAATGGGATCATTTTCCATGGTTTTTTCCAAAAAATGTTTCACCAATTTCCATTTTTTCTAAAACTGATTCACCCAAATTCCATAGAATAAAATTATTTTACCTAAAAAATCACCATAATTTTATAGAAATTATATAAAATCCTTATAAATTTGAATATTTTTACAAAACTATCTCAAAACATTTTACATTTTTTATATTAAGGACTAGTAATATTAGCCCATGTTTCTACATTTTAATATAAATTTACATCCTTAAAATCATCACTACTTTGTGGGAGTGTGATTTACTATGTAATTTCCATAGTTAATGTATTCTTCCCAATAATGAAGACTTAATTCTTTATATTGGATCATACAATTAGTCATTTCTTTGAATCTGTTATCCTTTCTCTCAACAACACCATTTTGTTGTGGTGTATATGGAACAGTATGTTACATATAAATGCCATGTGCAGTGTAGTAACTTGTAAATCTGTTGTTCCCATATTCGCCTCCATTATTTGTTCCTAACATTTGAACATGATGTCCAAATTGATTTTCAACAAGGGCTTTGTAGGCCAAAAACTTCACTCTTAAGTTTTAAGAAGTAAACCCAAGTGCATCTGGAGAAGTCATCAATGAATGTTAAGAAATATGTGCAACCAGAGAAAGAAGGAGAAGAAATTAGACCACGCAAATCATTGTGAACAAGTTGAAAAGGGAATGAGACATGCCAAGAGGCACGTTTGTCAAAATTTTCCTGATGATGTTTGTCGAGAACATAATCGACAAAAAAACCATCTCTGGAAGAAACAACAGGAATACTAGTCACCATGTGTTGATTACATAGTTTTTTCAATGAGTGATAGTGCATATGACCAAACCATTGATTCCAAAGTTTTCTCAACTCATTTCTATGAGAAACAAAAACTAATGGAAAAGATGATGGCCCAAAGTTATCAAGCTTGTACACCTTGGAAATATCATTAGAAATTCTAGTTGTGAGGACATGCTTAGGATCTTCTAAATCCTTGATTACAACTTGGTGAGATGAAAACTCTACGATTTTACCTTCACTTGAATGAATGATCTGATACATTGAGATAAGGTTGTAGGAAATACTTGCAACACATAATACATAATTGAAATGACCATTGTCTACCTAAAATATTTTAGACCCTACAACACTAAGAGATATATCATCACCAACAAATATTTTCTTGGTGTTACATTCATTAAGAGAAAAAAATATGGATTTATCCTTATCTATATGATAATATTCTCTAGAATCAGTAAGCTACTCATCGGAATAAGAAGGAGAAGTTGCATTGAAGGAGAAACTAGAAGTAGAAAGTGCATGTCCATGAGCAGAAGAATAAAAATCAATACCCATGTTGCGCTTATTCATTTATGCTTCTAATGCTTCCATATTTTTAAAACATTTAGACTCCACATGACTATGTTTCCCACAAAAGTTTCAATGTTTGTCAGTCTTCTTACTTTTAAATTTATCTCCTTTGTCACTATTAGGATTAGAAGCTATCTAAGAGGATTTGGGACCCTTGTTTTTTTTGTTTTTTTGGTGAGGATTTTGCTTCTTGGGATTATTGGATTTTATTTTTGTTGGGCCCCTAAGGATTTGTTGGATGTACCTATAGTGTTGATAAATCCAAGTTGCACAAGATTATCTTACTCTCAAATCATAGCATCACAAAAATACTCAACTGAAGGTTCTTTATAAGAACTCCATAGAGATTTTTTGGTGGCATGAAAGTTAGATACAAAAATAGAGTATGGATTACCAACCTTGGAAAGAATAACGTATATACATCGATCTTCCTTCAGATATAGTTTGTAGTCTATACATAAAAGTCAAAGTGTTTTGAACTTAGATAAATAATCTTCAATCCAAAGAAAATTATTGGGACTTAAATTCATTGATTGATTTTCTAACTGGTGGGCTTGAATAATATTGTGTTTATTAAACACAACTTGAATATTTTCCCAAGATTCATCAAGGGAATCAAATCCTTGAAGGAGAAACCTTAAATTAGGAGAGATGGAAATTCCTATTATTCCATGTGATTCATCACTCTGATTATGTCATTTGACTTTCTTTTCATCATTAGTGGGTTCTTGTTCTTTTCCCAAGCTAATCCAGTACAATCCTTTACTTCTTAGTACATCCTCCATATGGGATTTCCATGAGAAGTTGTTGGTACTGGTAAGCACAAGATAATTGGGAGAAGCCATATTGAAATATGTAGAGAATATGGATTTAAAGGATGAAACTAATGGTATGGATGAAAAACTCTCAAAAAAATAGGTTGTTTAAAAAGATGGCACTGAAAACGAACTTTAGATGTGAAATTTATGCCATTTTGAAAAAAAAACATAGACAGTAACCAAATAACCATGTGGAAAGTAGAAGTTGGTCCACGTGGCGATGCTCCTTCTTATCTAAATTTGAAAATAATCTCACTTTCAAATAAATTACTTATGAAGTGACCCACTTTTATAGAATAAGTAGGAATGACTTTTACAACGAAGTTACTTTGTAAGTTAGAGTTGCATGCAAAAAATAACTAAAAAGGAAATATTAAATCTACTTTATAGTGATTCACTTTTATAATTTAAGTGGAATACACTATACAATGAATGCATGAACTTTTTCAAAAACTAACAAAAAAGATACTTGAACTCAAGACCTCTTGCTAAGTAAAGCAATATTTAACCAAGTGAGATATCGAAAAACACATTATAATATTAAGGAGGATGGGGGGTGTTGTTGTTGTTGTTGAAGATGGCCTTGAAGTGCATGATAAAAAAGTAAATTTTCATGTGTTCACACACACACAAAAAAAAAAATTTTTGACAACAACAAGGGTTAGATCTCAGTTAGCTTACCCGGAAAATGCAAGTTTGCTTTCTGTTTTTTATTTGTTGAGACTGCACAAAGTGCATAAAAAAGAGCATATGTAGACAAAAAAACACTTTCCACTTTATTTTTTATTTTTCAAGATCGCACATAGAGCATGGAAAATAACATACATAGAATAGAAAGAGTAGGAACCCGAAAACAAAAAATATAACTGAAATATTATCTCAGTAAAGAATTAAAAAAAAGGTTTATTCAGGAAAAAGGGAACCTTTTTGAGTGGAATGAAACATGTTCCTAAATGAAATGATAATTGTGGATGCAATGGAACAATTCACTCAACCCATAAATGTATGGAAATAGTAGAAAATAGATATTTGACAACATGATTTCAAGATATCGATTTGACAACATGAGTTCAAGGTTCCAAAAAATATCAACAAGAATGTTGAAGAGATAGAAACATCCACATCAGTTATAGATAATGAAGAGAAGCACTCAAGGTTGCTAGAAAAGAGGAATGAACAAAATAGAAATATTTATGTAGAATTACTCAAACTAAGGAATCATGGTCAACTAGAATCTAAGGAAACTATTGAAGATACATCTTCAAGAAGACCATTCATGTTCAAGCCAGAAAGAAGCTTCAATCATGATCATGATCAGTCAAGGAAGAAATTCAGAAGGACTACACCACAAAGAAGATCATTCACTCTCAAGTATGCAAATTTATTTTATGGTCATTGTTTTTATTGTACTAATTTTGGACATAAGGTTGCAGATTGCAGGGATTATAAAATAAATGTTCAAGCAAGAAGTGCCTATGTGGCCGCATGTAACATTAAGTGTTACAAATTTCATAACTATGGGCACATATTCAGTGATTGTAGAAGCATGATTGATAATTCCATGAAAGAGAACACTGATATCAGATATAATAAAGTATGGATAAGAAACCAGGAAGAACAAGTGAACAAAGACTAGGCACCAAAGATCGCAAGATTGGCAATAAAACGGGATGAAGAAAATTCTATAGAGAAAAATAAAGATGTCAAATACAGAAAGGTTTGGAAAATAATTGAAAGAAAGGAAGGACAATTAAATAAGGAACATGTTCAAGAGATTGTACTTTCATGCATTGTAGTGAAAGATGAATCCACAGACAGAAAGAAAGAAGTAATAACTCAGAGAGATAATGAATCTACCAATGAAGATGATGATGAATACACATCAGAGCATGAATTGTTCTGAGCCATCCAACTTAGAGACTCCCAGGTAATATGAATATTAGACAAGGGGAGTCTATGCGATAGCTATGATAGACCAAAGAACCATCCTTCAAGCAGCTTGCAAAGTTTGAGAAGAAAAATTCAGAGAAGTTAGTTAGCAGAAGTATAGTTTGATAGATTAATCAAGAGTTCATGATAGTATAGTGATAAATGGGTCAACATTATGGATAGTTGTGCAAGTAGAGTCTTGGATAGTATGGATAGAGATGGATTTGTAAGAACACTTAGCAAGTTTGGTAATCTATATGACAGTGGACGAGAGCATGGATTCATAGATTGGTTCAGAGAGTGGCTCAGAGACAAAGGAACATTATCATAATGGATGATAACTACACAGGAAATGGCTCGGACAATGCTAATGGATTCCAAATTGACATATATTTTATGGACACATGTAGTGCATACAATAGTTCACATTCAAAACAAAGTAATGATCAGAAACAACAATGACAAAACTCCCTATGAACTATCGAAAGGAAGCGCAGACAACAACATCTACATGAAAGTAACTCAAGGTAGTATTTTATTAATTTAAATTTATGTTGATGATATTGTTTTGGAAGTATTGATGACAGGTTAAGCCAGAAATTTGCAAAGGATATGCAGAATGAATTTGAAATTTCATTACTTGGAGAACAATTCTTCTTTTTGGGTCTTCGGATATGTGAAAGAAACCAAGGAATTTTTATTTCTCAAACTAATTATATCAGAGAAATGCTAAATAGGTTTGGAATGGAAGATTGCAAACTAGTTACCACTCCTATGCAAACCAATTGCAAGTTGAGTAAAGATGATGATTCAAAGTCTACAGACCAGAGGAAATACATGTCAATGATTGTTAGCTTACTATATGTGACAACATCCAGACTAGATGTAATGCAAGCAGTTGGACAACTGGCATGACTTCAAGCAGCACCAAAGGAATCACATGTATTATCAGTGAAGAGTATTTTTAGATATCTCAAAGGAACAAAAGAGTTTGGATTATGGTATCCAAAAGGAAAGGATCTATCACTTATTGCCTACACAGATGCAGATTTGGCAGGTTGCATTAATGACCGACAAAGCACCAGTGGAGCAGCGTTCTACTTGGGTGAGTGTTTAGTATCATGGATAATCAAGAAACAATCATTAGTATCCTTATCTACAACCGATACAGAGTATATTGCAACAACAACATGTTGTACATAGGTTCTATGGATGAAACAAAATATGACATATATACAAGTTGAGCATGATGAGCCCATTCCAATCTATTGTGATAATACAAGCACCATCAGTATCTCAAAGAACCTAGTGATGCACTCCAAGATGAAGCACATTCCAATCAAGTATCACCTTCTATGAGAACAAGTTGCAAAGAAGAACATCAGAGTTGAATATGTGGGCAAAAAAGAACAAGTGGCATACATATTTACAAAGCCGCTTCCAGGGAAGCCTTTAAGTATCTTCGCGAGAGACTCGGAGTAATTTCTACTCCAAAATGATTTGTTTTGAATGCTTATCCTATATGTCTTATATCTACATGAGGAAGCACCATAAAGAGCATAGTTCAATTTGGAAGATTAGTTTCAGGAAGCGTTATGTTAGGGGGAGCAACCCCGGATGGAAAGATACATTTTCCATTGATGACAAAGGGGGAGAGATTTATCAGATGCAAAGGTAAATTCTTGGAGAGAGATAATAGAGTCATGTTTCCAAGGGGAGTGATTGTCACAAGGGAAGAATGAGAGATATGACTTCAGAGTGATACCCTTTGTCAAAGTGGGGGATATTATTCATATGAAGGGAGAGAGAGTATTCAGAGGCTTATAAACACAAAGAAAAGTCAAAGGCATGTAGACAAGGGGAGAAACCCCAAGGAGAGTTTATTCAGGGGGAGCATCCCCAAAGGGAGATACCCTTTTCCATTAATGTCAAAGGGGGAATATATAGAAACATTTATGATGAGTATAAGCATGAATGTTATCATGACTAAGTGTTTCCATCAATGTTGGTGTTTCCATCAATGCCAAAGGGGGCGATTGTCAGAAAATTGGCTTAGGTTGACAGATAATTGGTATGGATTTTTGGTTCTCATTGATTTCAACCATTAGAGAGTGATATTGTAGATTGATTTCAACTCTTATTGATTGATGTCAACCCTTGGAGAAAGTCTAGTAGTGAATTATGGTAGCACAAAGGTTTGGGCAATGGATCCAAGGTTGTTTCATGTATAATGGTATAAGTTTTAATATATTTTAAGGTAATACTATTCTATATGGATATTACATTTCATGCCATTTTTATGGTATGTGTAATGTCACATAACTTGTCACAGTTAGAGAGTTATGGCCATGAGAAGTTGGAGAACCCAGGTTTGGGTAATGGACCCAAGTTTGTTTGATGGATAATGGTATGAGTTTTCATATATTTTCTGGTAAAACTATTCTATATGGATAGTACATGTCATTCCATTTTTGGTGGTATGCGGAACGCCACATAACTCCTCATGGTTTGAGTTATGGCCTTACGAAGTTGGAGGACCCTCATATGTTGGTTTGATGCCCCAAAAGGACAAAGAAGTCAAAGTGCTTGCAAAGAGGATTATTTAAATAATAAAGTGAAGTGACAAATTCAAGGAGGATTATTTAAATAATAAAGTGAATTGACAAAGTCAAGGAGGATTATTTAAATAATAAAGTGAAGTGACAAAGTCAAGGAGGATTATTTAAATAATAAAGTGAAGTGACAAAGTCAAAGAGGATTATTTAAATAATAAAGTGAAGTGACAAAGTCAAGGAGGATTATTTAAATAATAAAGTAAATGGAGAAATTACTAAGTTGACAAGTGGTTAGAAGTGGGTTATCCCTCAAATAAGGAAATTGGGTTAAGATGGTTAAAAGGTAACCCCCTGAGGAAGCTACATGAAAGTATAAATAAGAGGCAAGGCTCTCTCATTTTAATCACACTTGAGAATATTGAATATCTGTAGGTGAGTGAGGTAACCAAAGGATATCCAAGTTGAATTTCAGAGGGAAGTTGAAGTAAAGAAGGATGAAATTCAAGGGAGGATAAATTCTTTTGATGATTCTTTCTAAGGTATGTTAGTTACAGGTCATCTCACCATTTTTGCAATAACGTTTTTTCTAGAATGATTCAGACCTTGAATTTGGGAGGCCATTGAGGAAACATATCCAAGTAGTTGTGGTACAAATTTCAGCTTATGGTTCGTTGTATTTTTTGAGTTACACTCCGTGGAAAATAGGGTTTGTGGCTAGTCCTGAAACTAGTCTAAAACAGGTGTTTCAGGTAAAAATGTCATAACTTCTTCATAACAGATCCAAATTCAGTAAGAAAAAATGTGTTGGTTAGAGTACAGTCTATAGTATTCTCTGTAAAATTTTCATATCCATAAAACAAATATTTTGTGTGGGGCATGCTCTACAATTTCTCTCTCTAGAATAAGCCAGAATTCAACAAGGTATGCCATTTTTTCTATAACTCATTGTTTGAGAGGTTCCAAGTAGTGAAACCTTGAGGAATTTCATAAAAAACACTAAATAACATTGTGTATTATTTTTAGATCTTTATTCATTACAGGTACATATTTATGATTATTTCAAGTTAGGGTTGTTGACTAATCCAAAACTATTCATGTGAGACTAAAGTAAAGTTCGATGAAAATTCTAGTCTCTTGTTGTTAAAGTTAAGGAAGGTTTGCAGGAATGTCATATTATACACCAGGTCTATTACATAGTTACAAATCACATTTGGATGATGCAATTGATGAGGGATTTTGGTTGAGGTACATGTTGGGTACATGGTTGAGACAAGTAGTTGATGAGTTGGCACATACATGAGGTGTATAGTTGAAGATGTTGGTACATCTTGATGAGTCATAGTTGATGAGTAGTTGATACATGATTGGTACATAATTGGTACATGGTTGGAGGCACGTGTTAGTAGTATTGTCGACACATGGTTTATGGATGATGTAGCATACTTGTATTGATATATTATTAGAAGCACATATTGATCTTGATGATGATTATGAGTTGTTGTGTTATGCTTGGTTGATGCAAATCTTTGAGATTTGTCTTGGTGATTGATCTTGGTGAGTAGATATGATTTGGTTGATAAGATTGATGAGACAGGTTGTTGTGATAGGTTGTTTGTATAGGTTGTTGTGACATGTTATTTGTATAGGTTTGGTGAATGGTTGATGCACTTGTTCATGGTACAGGTTGAGGTATAGGTTGGTGCATGGTTGATGCACTTGTTTATGGTATAGGTTGATTACAGGTTGTTTGGTATAGGCTAGTGCATGGTTGATGCACTTGTTTATGGTACAGGTTGATTACAGGTTGAGGTACAAGCTTATGCATGGTTCAGGTTATTGGTACAGGGTCTTTGGTGTAGGTTGATTGGTACAGGTTTACAACAGTATATCTCATAGTGATAGTGTGACAATGGTTCCATAATTCTACTTATACATCAGGGTCGTTGGACAGGGAAAGGACAGGTGGTTGTAGCCACCTTCCGGTTATAGCCGGAGAACATAGGGGGTTGTAGCTTCCTTCTGGTTGTAGTCAGATAATTGGGGAGTTGGAGCTTGGTTGTAGCCTGAGAAAATAGGGGGTTGGAGCCTCCTTCTAGTTGCAGCAGGAAAAAAAAGGAAGTTGGTTCTTCCAATGAATGTAATTCTTCAAGACATATAAGAAAAATCATTTTGTGGTTTTATCCCGCTCTGGGTTTCCACGTAAAAACACTGGTGTACTGTGTATGTGTATGATTTTTCATTTGTTCATTATTTATTTACTCTACAATTATTGGATGATAATGCTACATTGATATAACACTTTCATTTTATGGTGAAAACAGATTAAATTGCTCTATTACTGATGCACCCCCCCTCTCAGTAATCCAACAAAAGAGACCTAATCAATCTCCATATAAAGAAAGATCCATCCAATATTCTCATGTAGAATTATATTCAACACATCCTAATAGTCATGAATATAGGAGACCATTCTGCAAAGACAAAGAATCATTGTTACTGCTCCAGATCAAGGAACAATAAGAAATCATGAAAATAACAATGAGTAAAATCAAAGAGTTTAAAGGATTGCTTGAAGGAAAATGAATAGAAAGATATAATTCCTTACAAGAGGAAATGTCTAAGGTGATTAATGAAGAAAAACAAGTTCCTCTTGCTTAAAGATGATATAGGAAAAATAATTTTCTAGACCAAGAAGAATAACCAGAGGAAAAAGAAAAAATAGGACATGGAGAAGGACATGGACCACAAATAGACTTGCTACCACTCTCAGGAATCAAGTTCTATATCAAGGTATGGTTATTCCCTCATTAAAAAAATCCATATGAATTATATTACATGGTATATTTGGTATGTTACCTTAATGTGTTAGGAGTAAATACTATCCCAACTTATTACTGGTATGAAACCATGGAAGGAAAAATAATATAGATGTCCATGTTGTAGATATTTTTAGGGAAACCAAGTAGTTCCCTTTGTAGATAAATAATAAGTCTTTGTTATTATATTTTCATGTTATGGATAGTATTAAATATGACTACATATTAGGATCATAGTTTTTAAATTTAGTTTCATCTCTAACTATAAAATATGTAGATACAAAGCTTGTTATATATATAAAATGTTAGAAGATAGAAGCTCTGTTGTTCCAAGAAGGTAAATGCAAAACTACGGATAAAGAAGGGTCAAATAAAGCATAGCCTGTATAGGAAGAAGCCTCTGCTACCAAACCAAATAAGATGGAAAGAAACATATAATATGCTTTGGAACATGAATCCATGCTTGCTCCCATCTCAGATGAATTGAGAAAATAATGCACAACAGATTCTCCTAATTCCTTTTGGTATAAGGAGAAATAATTTGTTTCTCTTCCCTACAATCCACTGGTATAGGTCTCACCACATATATCATATGAATCATTGAATATTCCATCAGAGATAGAAACTTTCCATAATGAAATCTAGGATATGCTACAAAAGGGATTGATTGATCCATCAAAGATTTTGTGGGATTGTTGGGGATTTTACATGAACAACAACTCAGAGAAAAGATGGGTAAAAAAATACCGGTTGTAAACTAAAAACCTATAAACAAGGTTTTATAACCCATTCTCTATCCTCTTCCAAACAAATCTTCCTTACTCCAAAATATAAAAGGTAAAACATTCTTCAATAAGTTTAAACGAAAGTCTAGTTTCTACCAGATTGGAATAATCCTAGATGATAACCATAAGATAGCATTTTTGGTTTCACACAAACTTTTCCAGTGGAAGGTGATGTCATTCAGTCTCAATAATTCCTGGGAGAATTTCAAAAGAGAATACATGATATCTTCATTGAACACTCTTGTCTTACCATCTACATAGATGACATCCTAGTCTACTCCAAAAATATCCAAGAACACCTCAAGCATCTCAAGAAGTTTTATGAGCTAGTCTTCCAACACAGAATGGTTCTATTAGCCTAAAAAATGGAGATAGGAAAAACCTAGATAGAATTTCTTGGGTTTAAAATAAGTAAAGGGAAATTGATACTACAAGAGCACATTCTAAATATCTTTGATAAATTCCCTGATGTCATTACTAACAAAACATAGCTACAAATATTCTTGGAGATTTTACATTATGTTAGGCTCTTTTATATAGGACAAGCAAATGATATATTTATCATGTATCCTTGAATGAAGAGGTCCCCTCCTCCACAAGACTTAGCTATGCCTGAGGCATTCCAAAAGATGAAATCCAAGGTAAATAATCCTCCTCCATTATCACTTCCTAACAAATATGGAACTTTTATTATTGAGATGTATGCTTCTAGTAAGTCTTGGGGAGGTGTATTAATAGAAATTATTGATGGAAAGGAATAAATTTGTGGATATTGTTCAAGTTCAATCAAAGGAGTAGAAATGAATTATCCTTTTAGTCACAAAGAACTTCTAGCAGTGAAGAAGTTAATGCATCATTTTAAATTATATTTGAAGCCTACTAGATTCTTAATTAGAATAGACTTAAATAATTTCCTAGAATTCTCAAGTCTGAGAAAGTATTAACAAATAACCATTCCAGATTCCAGAAATGGGTAGTATGGCTTGGGAAATTTGATTTTGATATCAAATTGAAACGAGGTCACCTCAAATATTTGGATGATATGCTCACTAGAGAGACCCATATTCAATTATTTCCATGCTATCTATAGGATCATCATCATCCATAGATAAAGACAAAATAAAAGAAGAAATCACTAGATGGAAAGAAGTCTAGGAAGCCATGCAAAGATAGAAGGAAGAAAGAGAACAAAATAAACAAAAATTGTTCTCTATTGAGGAAATGATGGAATGATTAGAGTTTGAATAATCTCATAACCAAAGACACTGTAAAAAATTATATGTCAAACATTATCATGGAATATATTCATAGATCTCCTTTGAAAATTCATATTTTGGAAAAATGGGAAAGGAAAACCTTCTTTGGTCTATCAAGAGCTCGAGAAAACATTTCCAGAGGAAGGTATGGGCCATGGATTGAGTTTTATGAAAATAACCTCTATTAATGTGACATAGGATCAGGGACTCTAGCATGGGAGAGTTATTCTTTAATCCCACAACTAGTAAAAGAAAGAGAAGAAGTAATAGTATGTGATGACCCTCAAAATCTCACTGGGCATCCATGGAATTGATGGATCAAAGTGTTCCTAGGGAAATTCTTCCAAGGTATGGATTGGACTAATTTAAAGTCCAATTTCATATCACATCTTTGGGATGACCTTACTGTGGATACTAGATGTTATTGTGGTTCAAATTTAAGATTAAATCCACTGGAATTCATATATCAAAGTTGGAACCTATATAATTTACATCTTACATGAAGTTAATAAAATATTAAGAAGGAAATTTTTTGGGGATGGTTAAGAAAGAGGTAGAACTAAATATTAAAGTACAATCTAGTTTCAAAGTACAATTATGTTATATCCCCCATCATCTTTTGCAAGGTTTTGATGTTTTTGGATGTTTTTCATATTTCCTTTATCATATCCTAGAATTCTACAAAGGATATGATCCTATCAATGATAGTGATGATGATAGACCTACAAGTTGTGAATGTGGTAAGCCTCGATGTATTTGTTTTAATGATGACAAATGAGTATCCTGATAGCAAAGAAACATGAAGGAAGGTGGGCCTTCAATTATCCGTTGAGATCAAATAAGGGAAGTCAATGTCTATGTATATTTGTAATGAATCATATAAAGATATTGTGGTCTCTGAATAAATATTCCTTGTCGGGATTTTCTTTGTGTCATGGGTTGTTCTTAAATATATCCATTGTGTAAAGGTTAGTTTCATGTCATGTCATGATTTTTGTCCCCATATGTCTATGGACCGCTAAGGGATGAGATAACATGTGGAGTCCCTACATCCCTTGAGTATTAGTTTTTGGGATTACTTTTGATCAGTTAGCGTTAGTCCTTGGTAATCAAATATTGATTCACCAATCTATATATTGAACCCCCTACCTCTCATTTGGGCATGAGGTCATAGAGTATAATATTTTGAGAATTCTCTTCCTTTGCATGAATATGCGATCTTTGGGATCATAAACTCTTCTCAAAGTACGCATGTTTGGAATTAAGTTGAAGAGCCTATGTATGCTCTCCTTCTGCACCTTTGGGCGATCTTATGGACTAGAAACATCTTTGAGATCTGTATGTAAGAGTATGTAATCTTATAATCTCCTTAAAACAACATGCTAGTATTGAGACCTTAAATGGTCAAAGGCAATTCCATATTGTGTTATGAGTGCTACTTATTTGTGCTTAAAGATTCATATTTGATGTTTTAAAGTATTATTTCTATAGTTGCAATCTGTAAAGAAGGAAGATCCTTTCAAAGATTTTCAAAATTCCATTTCAAAAGGTGTTGCAAAAAAAAGAAAAAAACAATAGTATACTTTCAAGTCCAAATTTGAATTGGATAAGCACAAATAGTCTCTTAAGTACAAATTCAAAATACATAAGAGGATCCCATATTTGAAGAGGCGTAATGTTCTTGCTAAAAATGTGGCATTTATGGCTTCCATAAGACTAGACACTATGCTAGAAATTTCCCACAAAAGAAGGAAAAATTGAGGCTTTATACTTTATTCATAGATGATATGGAACCTATATGGTGGGATTTCCACTATTGTGCCCCATCTGATCACCCAAAGGGTGAGATCCACTTTATTGATACATTAGAGTTTTCTTCTATGTCAAATTCTAAATTTGATTCCTTTTCTCAATTTAGTTATTTGGTCTATGATACTCCAACCGACCCACTAAATTGGGGGGTCAATAGTCAGCCAAAATTTGAATTTTTCACCCTCTTTTCTTATAAGAAAAAAATAATCCTAAAGAAAGGTTAACAGAGATAGAATAACTCCTTGAAGAATTTCCTATTTAGAAATATCTCAAGAGACATGACTTGAGAGTAGAAAGAGAAGCATTGTTGAGATGGATTTCAAGACCAAATATAGTTAGTGAACAAAGGAGATATGATACATCTCCATGTAAATCAAGATCCATCTAGTATTCTCTTGTATAATTATATTTGACACATCCTAACAACCACGAAGATAGGTACTCATTTTGAAAAGACGAATAATCAATGTTACTAATCTAGATTAAGGAATAACAAGCAATCAAGAAAACACCAATGAGTAAAATCAAAGAGTTAAAAGGATTGCTAGAAGAAATAAGAATAGAAAGAGGTGATTCCTCATATGAGGAAATGTATAAAATTATTGATGAATAACAATACGTTCCTCTTACTCAAAGATGATACATGCAAAATAATTCGATAGACCAATAAGAACAAGTAGGGAAAAATGAGTAGACATAATAGGGAGAAGGACTTGGACCACAAATATACTTTCTAGCATTCTCAAGTGTTGATGTTAGTAGCATCGGACATATATTTCCTCATAGGTATAAGGTTTTGGACACAGTGGTATTATGTTTTCATTGATGTCAATAGAGTGCAGGTGATGAGATCAAAGCTCAGGAGAAATAAGGTAGCAGGTCACACAGAATCCTGAGCCTACACAAAAGATTCCCTTGTAAATTATCGAGTTACAAAAAACATTAGATTAGTTTGGGATCTATATTTATCATCAGATAAAAAAAAGTGGAAGGACGGGATAAGCGGACCCCATAAGACACGAAGTATTGAAACCTATGAAATCATGAAGAAAACACGGACCATTAGATCTCGTGGAGAAATTTTGAGTTAGTTCTCAGTCATTGGATCAAGAAGGATATAGAAATCTTCAGTACTTCAGAGATTTGCCACTTCCATGATTAAGTTATGTACTTTGGTTTTATGAAATACAAGGCAGTTTAATGCATTTTCAGTTCTTGAAATCCTAAGTTTGTAGGTACGTAGCGGGAATATGTATGAGTGAAGGCAGGGCCCCCTTCATCTCAGAAGTAGTTCCCTAGTTTAGTTTTATTTTTTTATTAGAATAATTTTGATTTCGTTTTCTTATATAATGGAAACAAGTAAGAATCCACGAAATCTGTAAGTCATGAAATAACATCGGTCATCTGATCAAGACAAGGAAATGTCTACCGTGATAGATCTACCCAACACTTCGACAATGATAAAAGGATGGTATAAAAGTGTCAAAACTCTCAAAGTTATGAAGTAAAGAAAAAGTCAAAATCATAGTTAGCAAGGACATGTGGCCCAATAATATGATGACAAGTGTCAAATACATATGGTACATAAGGTCTGTGAAATTCATAAATTAGGGTGACATGTGGCACACCCACTACGGGTCCACATCATCATGCCATGTCAGTCTGGGACTACAGCCTCTGGGATAACCATCTTTTCCTACCAACAAAACTACCCGAAGTGTCGAAGGTCGAAGTCACAAATTGATGTTAGTCATTGATCTAAGATCCACTGGAATATATTTCGATCGTTCAATCAAGTACAATGGAAGGATACCATAAGGTGTACTAACAACTGACAGTAAGTGGTCACCACAAATTTATGAATTATTCAATAGGTAAACACTCATGAGGGATTGAACTACCTCCGAGTTCGAGTAGCCCGGAGTCTCGGAATCATGAATAGTTGAATACCTAGAGAATGAGAGCACATTTGTACCTATTTCTACGGTCCTAGCTCCTAGAGATGTGAAGGTTATCAAGTAGGGACTGTTGATACACCCTTTGACGGAATTTTCTTTGGAAGAGTTGGAAGACTACAAAGGTTGGAGTGTCAAAATGTCGAAGTCCTGAAATGAATGAGAACCATCCAATCAACTGTATATTAAGTCTTGACCATTGATTTATTTAAAGCCTCTGCATAAGCCAGAATTGTCCATCCAATGAAATATTAAATATTGATCGTTTGATCTACTATTGAATAAAGTATACGCACTTTGGTTAAATGTACTCCGGGAGGATTGAATGACTACAAAATTTGGAAGTCCCAAAGGACGAAGTACCGGAGAACTTGGTTCCAACACTGGTCATGTGATAAGATAAAGAAGCTAAAGGGGCTATAATTAAATAATGCCTCAGACATTTTAATACGGTCCCATGTAGAAGAATAGGGGCGGAAGAAGAAAGCACTAACAGTTCTTGGAATGGATAATCTTGTGGTTTCGAGCTCATGATCACATGAATATTGGTTTGAAGGGAGTGCCTATTGATTAAGACTCGAATTCATAACAATTAAATATTTGTATACTAATGAACCGATACATAGTCATGATTAAAAGAAGAGTTAAAACATGAGCATTATGAATAAAGAATAAAAAAAGGGAAAAATGATAGTATTTAAAGTTTAATATTATCATTTAAATGAAAGGGTACGATGGTTCATTGTAAAAAGACGCAATGGCTCAAATTCACACAAGTTGGAAGACTATATAAACACAAAAGAATGGTGAGAAGAAAGGTTCTATGTAGTCTAAATCAGAAGATCAAAAGAAAAAGCAGATTCCAAGAAGAAGAACTGATGTTACTTATTGAGTGAGGGTGGAAGGGAGGAGAAAGGAAGTATTCATATCCTTTACTAAGTAAAGTTTGAAAACAAGGGAGTTGGTGCTTCCTAGGGTTGGTGCTCTGAAAAAAAATGGATTTGGTGTTTCCTAGGGTTGGTGCCCTAAAGCCAAGGGAGTTGGTGCATCCTAGGGTTGATGCCTTGATAAAAAAGGGAGTTGGTGCTTCCTAGGTTTGGTTCCCTAAAGACAAGGGAGTTGGTGCTTCCTAGGGTTGGTTCCCGAAAACAAGGGAGCTGGATCCCTAAAGAAGGGGATTTGTGTCTCCAAGAGTTGGCACTATAAAGAGGATTGGTGTCCTTCACAATCTTAGACTACTCTTTATAAAGCCTTGTAATTCTTGTTAATTATATTTATATGATTGATTTTAAATACAAGTCCATTAATAATCTATTGTTATGATTAATAAAATAACAAAGCAATTACTAATTTAAAAAAAAAGGGTAATACAGATTCACCCCCCCCTCTCAATATTTCAAAAATTGGTATCAGAGCGAGTACCTTCAGCACAATCTAATAACTGGAAGGTAGATCCTGAAAGAAATGGATCAGTAAGAGGGAATGTCTTCCAACAAAGCACCATTGTTTAGCATAGGTGGTTATGCTCTCTGGAAAATAAGAATGAAAAGCTACATGTTGACTCTTGGTTTTGATGTTTGGAAATATGTTATACATTGTTACACTACACTAGCTACTCCACCCATACATAATGCAAGAAATAATATTTCCAATGACAACTCTCAAGGTCAGTCAATGTCATTCTAGGAGGTTTTAAAAAGCCTATATTTGTGAAGGTAATTCATTTTAAGTTAGTTAAGGAAATATGGGAAAAACTAGAGGTTGTATATGAAGGAGATAGAAAATTCAGGGAAGCCAAACTACAAACCTACAGAGCTCAGTTTGAAAATTTGAAGATGAAGGAAGAAGAGAACATTGTTGAATATTTTCATAGGGTAGATGAGGTAGTTAACTCAATCAATTTAGCAGGAGAAGAAATTACCGATAAACCTATTGTAGAAAAGATCTTAAGGTCATTACCTATGAGATATGATGCATATATTTCCATAATTGAAGATAGACCAGAACTTGACAAACTCACAATAGATCAGCTCCATGGAATTCTTACAACACGTGAGATGAAAACAGGGAATGAAAAACCATCAAAAAGAGAAACAACCTTTAAGGTATAAAAAACAAATATGAAGTAGGAGAAAAATACCAATGATGAGTTATCAAATATATATGATGAAGAAATTGCAAACTTCATGAAGAAACTCAAGAAATGGACTGGGAAATACAAAGTAAAGATTCATATAATATGTTTCGACTGTGGAAAAATTGGACACGTTGCCAATAAATGTCCCTATCCTAAGCATAAGGAAAGTGATGATGAAAAAAACGTCAAGGATCAGAAGAAAAGAAAAACCAAAGATAAAAGGAATTTATACAAGAAGAAGAAAACTTTCTTTACCTAAGAAGACAATATCTCATCTAAGGAAAGTGAAGAAGAGGAGCCAGAGCTTCTATTTATGGGAATGAAAACTCAAAATGATAATCATTCAAAAGATGAAGAAGATGTTAAGCTCAAGGAATAACTCATTCGTGCAATTGAAGAACTAAGAAAATATAAAAATCAAAACAAGTTACTAAGGGAACAACTTATAGATATTGAAGAAGCTATTAAGTAAAGAGAAAAGGAGGTTTCCAAAACAATTAGTGAGTTAGAACAATTGATTATTAAGTTAAAAACTCAACTCCAAGAAACCAAAAGAAAAGAGGAAATCTTGAATAAAGAACTCAATGAAAAACAACAAATGTGTAAGATATTGGAGAATGAAATAGTTCAACTAAAAGGGAAACTAGAAAAAAGAAGATATTCAATCTAAGTTTGAAAACAACACAAAAATCCTGAACAACATTCTTAGCAATTGAAGATCATCAAATGATAAGATGGGACTAGGATATGATCTCTCTACAGAACACGAAAATGACAAAATCAGTTATGCAGATGTTCTGAAGAACTCCATAAAAAGAAAAGAAAATAAGACAAGAACAATACCATTGAAAACTATCCCAAATAAACAAAAATATGCACTTTCTACTAAAGAAAAATATGACGATAAGAATAGAATCATCAGAAGGAATCCCTCTAACATAAATCAATATATCTTCCTTGGTTATTGTTATTCCTGCAAAAAATTTGGACATAAAGAAATACACTATAAAGGTTATAGAAATTACAATCCAAGAAATGTTCAAAGATATGAAAATAATAAGGATAATGTAGAAAGAAGAAATCATAACTCCTTCTCTCCCTTACAAGACTACAATGTTGAATGTTACAAATGCAACAATTATGGTCATGAAGCTAGTGAATTTAGATTGTCAAAATATGACAAAAGAATAAATATTACCAACAATAAAAAAGTATGGAAGAAAAATAAAATAAAGAAAATAGAGTGCAATGTAGCCCTATATGCGATAAACCAAGGATGCCATTCGTATATAGATAGTGGATGTTCCAAACACATGACTATATATTAAAGAAAATTTCTCAAGTTAATAAAGAAAGTAAAAGGAAAAGTAACCTTTGGAGATAATATGCCAACCAAAATACTGGTAAAAGGCATTGCCAGTTTAGGTAATAACAAGACCAAATAAGAAGATGTACTTCTGGTAGAAAATCTCAAGCCTAATATTCTAAGTGTAAGTCAGACATGTCATCAGGGTCACATACTTACCTTTGATTCTCATAAATGTGAGATCAGAAAAAGGGATACTAAAAATCTAGTAGCAGTTGCACCAAGAACATCTAGCAATGTGTACATCCTTGATGTAGAGGAAGGACAAATTTTTTTTTAAATCAAGAAGATGAAAGATGGATATGGCATAGAAGTTTGGTACATTTAAACTTTGAAAACTTAATCAAATCCAACAAGAAGGAGGAATTAAGGGATCTGCCAAAAGCTATTAAGACTTCAGATTCTATTTGTAAGCATTGTCAAATAGGGAAGCAAGCAAGAGTTAGTTTCAAAACAGAAGATGATTCCACAAAAAACCATTACAACTTATTCACACAGATCTATGTGGACCTACTAGAACTAAAAGTATCTATGGTGAAAATTATTTTATGTTGATCATTGATGATTATACAAGAATGACCTGGATATACTTTTTAAACAAAAATCAGAAGCCTTTGAGAAGTTTAAAACATACAAAGCCCATGTAGAGAATGAAACATATCTCAAAATTAAATGTTTGAGATCAGACAATGGAGGAGAATTCACCTCTAAAGAGTTCATTCAATTTTGTGAAAATCATGGTATCAAAAGACATTTTTCATCTCCCAGGAACCCTCAACAAAATGGAGTGGTGGAAAGGAAAAACA
The DNA here is from genome assembly GCA_009831015.1 of Picea engelmannii. Lineage (NCBI taxonomy): Eukaryota > Viridiplantae > Streptophyta > Pinopsida > Pinales > Pinaceae > Picea > Picea engelmannii. The sequence continues at coordinate 283,548 of ML798981.1, forward strand.
AAATAGTTCAAGAAGTTGCAAGAACCATGTTAAATGAAGCTAGGATTCCAGACAAATTCTGGAGAGATGAAATATACAAAGTAGTCCACATACTTATTCGAGCTCAGTTGAGACCCAACCATGACAAAACTCCTTATGAACTATGGTTTGGAAAAACAACATTTGTTAAACACTTTAGAATTTTTGGAAGTAAATGTTACATTAATAATGATGAACATAATTTAGGAAAGTTTGATCCAAGAAATGATGAAGGAATGTTTTTAGGTTATTCACCTAATAAAAAAGCATACAGATTTTATAATATTAGACTACTAAAGATAGTGGAAAGTGCCAATGTAAAGATAGATGATCTAAAACTAAAGAAGAGCATATCCCAAGACATATCAAAAATTGATAAAGAATCCCAACAAGAAGATGATGATGTAGAATCTCAGCAAGAAGATGATGATAATGAAACATAGGAAAATGAATCGTATATTGATGAATAAGACAATGAAGAAACGCCCTTTCCAAAATCTCCATCGAAAATAGTTCAAGAGAATCATCCTGAGAGTCAAATCATTGGAGATAAAAATGTAGGAGTAGAAATAAGAAGGAAACTCACATTTGACTCAGAATAGGAAATGTTGTCTATGATAGAACCTAAATCATTTAAAGAATCTAGCAAAAGTAATAACTGGACAAAGGAAATTAATGAAGAACTCGACTATATAGAGAGGAAAAAGAATTGGGAATTAGTTCCAAGACCTAAGGACAAGAATGTGGTAGGAACTAAGTGGATCTTCAAGAACAAACTAAATGAAAATGGGGAGATTATAAATAACAAAGCCAGATTAGTTTGCAAAGGATATGATCAAGTAGAAGGTATTGATTTTTAAGAAATGTTTTCTCTAGTAGCAAGACTATAAGTCATCAGGATGTTACTAGCATTTGCATGCTTCAAGAATTTCAAGATTTATCGTATGGATGTCAAGTCATCATTTTTGAATGGAACTCTAAAAGAATAATTCTATGTTGAAAAACCATAAGGATTCATGCTAACAGAGGATCAAGACTATGTGTGCTAGATAAATAAAGATTTATATGGTCTTAAGCAAGCCCCAAGAGCATGGTTTTCAAGTTTAGATCAATACCTACAAAAACAAGGATATAAGAGAGGGGCTATTGAAAACAACTTATATATCAAAATTGAACATCAAAATATGATTATTGTGGTAGTATATGTCTATGATATCATATTTGGGACTAATCTTACTATAATGATGAAGAAAATTTGCAAATGAAATGCAAGAATATTTTGAAATGTCTATGCTAGGAGAACTGTCCTTTTTCTTAGGTTTACAAGTTACTCAATCAGAAAAATCAGTATTTATTTCCCAAACCAAATATATCAAAGAAATGTTGAATAAATTTCAAATGGAAGACAATAAACCAGTAAGTACTCCCATGGTCACTAGATGTAAACTAAGCCTAGATGATGACTCTGCAAAAGTAGATCAAACTATGTA
>ML798981.1:294383-305617 GCA_009831015.1 Picea engelmannii
GGACAATGAGACATTAGAGGAATATGTTGAAAGGTTTCAATATAATTTGCAAAGATCTCCTTTTCGTACATTACCAGGTGAGGTGCTCAAAGACACTTTGATAAAGGGAATGAAATATGAATGGGTAGAAACATTGAATTTAATGGGGATGGGTGATATCTATCAATAAACATATAATAACACTGTTCAGTTGTGCATCAAGTGCTCACGTGGAATTACATGGACCAAGTCAGGGATGCAGACTCCCCTCACCAGAAATAGTAATATTACCAGTGGAGGAGTCACCCGAGCAAAAGTCAGTAATCTCTTAGAAAATTTCAAAACTGACATTCTGAGCACTCTGACTACACAATTGGATGTATTGCAGGCCAAACAGAAGCAATCAGAAGAAAAATAGACTTTGGCCATATTTTTCCATAGATGCAGAAAAAAACATGGTCTAAGGGAATGTTCATTGGATGTGGTTCGGGTGTGTGCTATATGTGCTAAAGACCACGCAACATATCAATGCCCTTCACTCCCATGATTAAAATTTGTCTTCAGAGAAGCAGAAGAGGAAACAAAATCATTATATTTGATGGCTCAATGTTGCCAATGGCAAGCTCGACCTCCAAGTACACTACAGGATCCTTCTTCCTTCTTTTCTAGGCAGTATAATTAGAAGCAAAATTTTGGAAAGACATGGCAGGGCCAACCATTTTCTAACCCCACCTGGCAGTCCCAACAATATCCAGCTACAAATCCCACTTGTCCAAACCAACCAACTACAAATCCCATTTGGCAGAATCAACCAACTACAAATTCCACCTAGCCTAACTCACAATACCCTACCTCATCCTGGAAAAACTCAAACAACAACCCCTATCCTTCATAACGGTCCAACATGGCTACCCAAAACCCAAATTGGAACTAGAATTGGTAGCACCCCATGGGAATGACCAATCAACCCATGGGGATGCCCCCTCAAACCCAACCCACTTTGCAAGCTCCACTCCAACTATCCTAGAACCCTCAATCGCAATTGTACTCGCAATTACGAGCCCAGCCCCACCCAAATCCTAATAATAGACTAGCCCATCTTATCCAGATTATGGATAATGTGGAAGGGGAAATAAACTTGGTGGGGTGAAACGAACTCTGGTTGAGGTCGAGACGCATAATCTCTCCTGAAGAAAGCAACGTTTCCCAAGAGCAAGAGAATGAAAATAACATACAACCAGCAATAACACCCTCCCATGGTCATAACAGAAGAAACAGAGTAGGGAGGAAACACAGTCAAACCACAGGATCCCGAGAAGGATGTAACTCCTCCTCCCCCGTTCCCCGAAAGGTTGATGATAGAAAAACCTTATGTGTATACTAACTTCGACATTGTAGGGGAACTCAAGAATTTATATGTTAAAATCTCACTCCTGAAGGCTCTGCAAGACATCCCAATTTATGAAAAAACAATCAAGGAATTATGTGGGAGGAAGCCTGTTAGGAAAGTTAAAAATTCATCATCAACTGTACATGTGGCAGGAGCCTTGTCTAATCTCATTTTAGGGAGACAAGAACTAGTCAAATATGCAAACCCAGGGAACCCCATAGTAACAGTTCAAATCCAGGGATGTTCTTTTCCAAATACACCAGTAGATTTGGGGGCAGCCATCAACATCTTGACCATTGAAACCTGCAACACCCTAGGTTTCGATTCCTTCAAACCTACCTGTTAGCACTTAAAGTCACAATTTGATTGCTAAAGTGTAATCTCAACACCCATCAGAATGTAAAAGATAATTTTGGTTTTAAATAGGTGGATCAACAAGTTCGAGAAAGAAAGGGAGAGGGAATCAAACTGAAGATCAACAGGCTACACCAATCGGAAATGGAGTCACAAACATTCTACTCATCGAAGGAACTAAATCTCCTCAACCGAAAACAAGATTATATGTTGAGAGATGGAAGAATGAAGAAGGAAAACATAAGATGGAATGTTAAGAAGTTGATTTCTGTTAACCAAGATGTCTCAAATCAAGTACATAACCAGTTCACAGTAAATTTATCAAAATATTACAGTATAATGGAGCCTAGCTCAACCATTTGAACTACAACCCCTTTCCCAAAATAGAAACAATTACAAACAAAAAATGACAAGTTTTAACTAATTTCCTGCTTTTCAGGAGGCGAAATTGTAAAAAATAGGCTTCCAAATGCCACTTGTAATTATCAAACCATAATAGCTATGTACTATATGAGAACATTTTTTGTATATAAGCTCGTTATGAAGAAAAATCTCTCTTAGTTTCTTTAATTTCATCTCCATATGGCCGCAACAGGTGTGACAAAAACATGTCTCAAACAGGAAATCACGAAAACTGTCAAACATAGGGCTCAAAGATTCTTTCGAATCTCCCAATCTATGACACCTGTGTGAAAAATGAAAGATTTTAATGTTCATGGGCCCTTTCTAGACAATAACCTCCTTCATATTTTAAAAATTCATCATGGTTCACCCGAAAAGGATCCTGGAAGTGATCTGGTCAAAAATATCATTTCAACAGTCTAGAACAAAGTTTTTGCAACACATTTTGTAGTCCCACTTCTATGTCTAATATATATCTAACCATAACATATTTTTCAAAAATGAGATATTTTTATGTTATTTGTTATGTGATGAACCAAAACCTCCTCCAGTTTTCAAAAACACCTTCTCATTTGTTCATAATCCAAGTTTTAAGTTAGTCACTCAAAACTGGCAGAAGCATCCTTGCAAATTAACTCTACACAATTTGGTCTCTGTCAAATTTTCGGTAGCGCCTGCCTGTGTGTCTGCATATAATTTGGTAGTGCTATCATAATTCACATCTACATCACTTCAACATTGACAAATTTGATAGCATCCGACATGAAAATAAATTTGGTAACAACCTATGGAATTCATAGCGCCATCATTACATTGCTTAACCAATTTGGTAATATTTTAGTTAGTAAAATGGAAGACCATGCTATATAGACAATTCCGTAGAGCCATGGTTATATGGAAGGTATGTTCTCTTCTATATGGTGAGACTAATCAAGAACCTTGAGTTGATAGGTTAGAATCTTGTATATGCATGTAGAGGTTATTTAGTTTCTTATGCGGAGGCAAGCCTCTTCTGGCTACAAATTCTTGTGCTAACATAGGCTCCATGGGGGATGGAGTCCTCCCTGTGAGGATATAACAACTCTTGTAGTTTCAATGCCTTATCCAAGGGATTCTCCCAACATTTAACCTCTACAATCTTCTTTGATCTGTGACCTTCAACTGAAACTAAATGCAAATGAAAACTGAAACTGACAAAAATGATGAAAACGATGTGTGTCCAGCAAGATTATTGCACACACCTACTCTAATTATTGGGAAAATGAAGCATTCAAGTTACATAAAACAACCAATGAAGCCATTTCATCATTTTTTCAATTGTTTGAAGCTTTGAAATGTGCTTCCTTAAGCACCAGAGATAATTCCTACTTGAAGGCACGTCAAAGAAACATTTAGCAATACACTTTCCATTGAAGAAATCAATGATCCTAGGCTCACTTGCTTCTTGCAGACAATATGAAAAAGGATCCTGAAAAACATCATCAATACTTTCCCCTATGACATTACTTTGTGTCAAAAGTAAAAGTACTGCATTAGGTCCTTCCTCCACTATGCTTGGTTGTTGCATTGCTTGCTGATTTTATTATTCATTCTCAATGCATATGGCCTTGGTCCACTCCTGGTCATGAGGTGTATTAGGAAAAAGGATTAGTGATTCTTGTCTTTATTTAATCTCAACCTCTCTCATCTACTCACATGGCATTTGATCTTGGCTTCTTGATGAAATTGATCTTGTGTCTTCGAGAGGAATAGGGGGTTGATAAGGAAGTTCATCACAATTAGAAGTGCTTGGGAAACTACATTCTTATGTCTTATCTTCTGATTGTGAGGGATATTCATCATACCTTGGCTTATGGTCCCAATTTCTCAATTTTTCACCTTATAAACTTAGATTATCATCTTTTTCTTCTCTTTCAGCAACAAAAATATGACATGAGGGTTGAAACAAGCTATTGTTTATTTGATGGGAAGGGTACTTCTCTAATATAAGGTATTCAATAGATTGTTCATGGAAATCATCTTCATAATCGTCATACAAAGGTGAATCAATGACCATTTGACTATTAATGGCTGAGGGGATTAGTACAATAGTTGGGATAGCTGGTTTTTTAGTGAAAACATCCGCATAGTCATCAAAACTTGGCAAATCATGGCACATTGGTTCATTAACAATACGAGGGATTACAAAAACAACTAGTAAGATATGAATTCGGTCATGACAAGCTACAAAAATATCCTCATGATGAAATAACTTTGAACCTAAGATGACCTCTTGACTTAAAGAATCAAGAAAAGGAGGAGAAAAGGAAATGATGGATTGTCCATATTGATCTTTCTCTTGGGGACCTAGATTTTGACATGAATGATGCATTTGTTCTTCAAATTTAGGAAAAGAATTATGAAACTCGTAATCTAAATCCTTCTCTCTAAAATCATCCCCTTCATCATGACTGCTAGAGGAATAACTTTTTGAATCTTGAATATATGATGCATAACCCTCACAACAATTCTCAAAAAGTCTTTCGGCTGGATAAATTATCTTGCAATGAGAATAAAAAACATCATGAAAGTCTTTCAAAGAGGAAATACTAGAAGCAGGGAGTGTTCTATACCATTTCCTTGCATGGCCTTCCGATGAATACATGAACATTTTCATCAATATATCTTCATCATGGATGTCAAGCTGCTACATCAAAGCATGAAATTCATGAACATGCTCAACATGGCTATCATTCTCACCTTCATAAAATCTTGGTAGCAGATCTTTACATTCATCAATTTGAGGCACAAGATGTGGATAACCATCTATGTCTAAGAAATTGAGTGGGGAAAACCTCCTGGCCAGGATAGCCTTCATAGCCATTTAATTTGTCTCATTCCAATGGAGTCACCAACAGATTTTGAACAATGGAGTTGCCATGATGAATGTGCAGTCTTGAAGGTGTCCAACTTCAGTCACCATCTAAAGTTGGTTCTGTGCAGTGTCATTCGTCCTAGGAATATTTTCAATCCTCTCAAATCCATCCTCGGCAATGGTGCCAAAAATGTTAGCATTGAAAGTCACAATGAGATTGCTAAAGTGTAAGCTCAACACCCATCAAAATGTAAAAGATAATTTTGGTTTTGAATAGGTGGATCAACAAGATGGAGAAAGAAAGGGAGAGGGAAGAAAACAACATATCAGTAGGCTACACCAATGGGAAATGGAGTCACAAACATTCTACTCATCAAAGGCACTAGAGCTGCTCAATAGAAAACAAGATTATGTGCTGATAGGTGGAAGAATGAAGAAGGAAAACATAAGATCGAATGTTAAGAAGTTGATTTCTATTAACCAAGATGTCTCAAATCAAGTACATAACCAATTCACAGTAACTTTATCAAAATATTACAGTATAAGAGAACCTATCTCAACCATTCAAACTCCAACCCCTTTCCCAAAATAGAAACAACTACAAACAGAAAATGACACGTTTTAATTAATTTCCTGCTTTTCAAGAGGCGGTATTCTGAAAAATAGGCTTCCAAACGCCACTTGTAATTCTCAAACCATAACCGTTGCATAGTATCTGAGAACGGTTTTTTTATATAATCTCTTTATGAAGAGAAACCTCTCTCATTTTCTTTAATTTCATCTCCATATGGCCGCAACAGGTGTCACAAAAACATGTCTCAAACAGGAAATCACGAAAACTGAAAACATAGGGCCAAATATTATTTCGAATCTCCCAATCTGTGACACCTATGTGAAACATGAAAGAGGTTAATGTTCATGGGCCCGTTCTTGACAATAACCTCCTTCATATTTTGAAAATTCATCTTTTTTCACCCGAAAATGATCCTGGAAGTCATCTGGTCAAAAATATCATTTCAATAGTCTAGAACAGAGTTTCTGCAACACATTCCATAGTGCCACTTCTATGTATAATATCTATCTAACCATAACATATTTTTCCAAACAGAGAGAGTTTTATGTTATTTGGTATGTGGTGAACAAAAACCTCCTCTAGTTTTCAAAAATACCTTCTCATTTGTTCATAATCCAAGTTTTAAGTCAGTCACTCAAAACTGATAGAAGCGTCCTTGCAAAATAACTCTGCACAATTTGGTCTCTGTCAAAATTTCGGTAGCGCCCGCCTGTGTGTCTACGTGAAATTTGGTAGCACCATCATAATTCGCAGCTACATCACTTCAAGATTGACAAATTTGGTACATTCAACATGAAAACATATTTGGTAACAACCTATGGAATTTTTAGCGCCATCATTACACTGCTTAACAGATTTGGTATCATTTTAGGTAGTAAAATGGCAGACCATATTATAAAAAAAATTCCGCAGCACCATGGTGCTATGGAATTTTTGTGCTCTTCTGTATTATGATACTAATCAAGAACCTTGATTTGATAGGTTAGAATCATGTATATGCATGTAGAGGTTATTTAGTTTCTTATGGAGAGGCAAGCCTCTTCTGGCTGCAAATTCTTGTGCTAACACTACCCCAATTATGTTACAATTGGATGATTGATCAGTGGTTAAACCGGTTGGCACATTACATGATATAGCAATTTTAGTCGACTCTTGGGAATATCCAGTGGATTTCCTCATCATCAACCCAAGAAGTGGAATCGAAGGGCATCCATTAATACTGGGAAAACCATGGCTCGCAACAGTAGATGTGTACATAGGATGTCGTACAGTTAATATGACAATTGCTAGAGGAAGTGTTACAAAGAACCTCATCCTATATCCTCTAGCCAAGCCAAGCCCGACTATCATACATCCACAGCTTCCACCACCAAGATATCCAAAAAAGGATCTACGATCCCCTCTCATGCTAGAAGAATCTCTCAGACTCAAGAACCAATTAGAGGATGACGTGATCAATTGTTTCATTAACAACCTAGCCATTGTAAGTAACCCAATGTGCCAAATGCTCAAAGTTGTTCTAGATTGTGAAGCGCAAGGAGAATCGCTGGAATATTTGATGGAACAACAAATCCCAACTACCATTGTTCATAACATAAAATCAGTTGAGATTGCAATAGGGAGGTCTCTGAACATTAATGCCAATTTAGATGAGCAACAACAACAAAAACTTATTCAAATCATTTCTAAATATCAGCAAGATTTTTCTTGGGAGTATTCTGACATGAAAAGTATTGATCCTCAACTCTGCATACACGATATTTATATTGATAAAGATGCCCGACCTATCCAACAGCCCCAAAGAAGATTGAATCCCCACCTCAGGGACATTGTTAAAGAGGAATTACAAAAGTTGTTGGACACATATTTTATATATGCTATCTCGGATAGTCGGTGGGTTTCCCCACTAGTGATCGTCCACAAGAAGAATGGGAAATGGAGAATTTGTGTAGACTATAGGGAACTTAACAAAGACACTTAAAAGGACCACTTCCCCCTACCTTTCATCGATTAGGTTCTGGATACTTTGGAAGGTAATAAATTCTTCTCTCTCCTATATGGTTTTAGTGGCTATAATTAGATCCATATTGCCTCAAAAGATCAAGATAAAACCACATTTACATGTCCCTGGGGTACCTTTGCATACATAGTATTTCCCTTTGGACTATGTAATGCTCCATCCACATTCCAAAGGGACATTCTGAACATATTCACCGATCTGATTAGTGAAGGGCTTGAAGTTTACATGGATGATTTCACACCTTATGGCGACGACTTTGATCAAGCTTTGGACAATATGGAGAAGGTACTGGAATGGTGCATTGCTACCAGGTTATCTTTAAGCCATGAAAAATGTCACATGATGATGACTAAAGTTGTTGTACTAGGGAATTATATTTCTACAGATGGAATCAAGGTAGACCCAACAAAAATAAAGGTAATCCTTAATCTACCTACACCACGCACACAAACTGAGTTACGTAGTTTCCTTGGTGCTTCAGGATACTATCACAAATTTATAGAAAATTTTGCAAGATCTGTTGCACCTTTACATGATTTAACTAGTAATGTGGAATTTCAGTGGTTTGATAAGTGTGATGTGACATTTGCAGGACTCAAGAAGTTGATTTCATTAGCACTGATGCTGAGAGGACCAAACTGGAAAATACCATTTCACATTTCCACCGATGCATTAGATATCACCATAGGCGTTGTCCTTGGAGAGGAAGAAGACAAGAAACCCTATGTTATTTATTTTATCAACAAGAATCTCACTCCCGCTGAATCTAATTATACAATAACAGAAAAAGAATTTTTAGCTGTTATACATGTCATCAATAAATTTCGTCATTATATAATAGGCTATCCAGTTATTTTTTATACTGATCATTCTTCCATTAAATATCTAGCTAACAAACCCATTACTAATGGATGGGTCACCCGGTGGTTATTGATATTGCAGGAATTTGACATCACCATCAAAGATCGACCCGAAAGAGAAAATTTTGTTGTAGACTTCCTGTCTCGCATACCTAAAACAGACGATTCCTTGACGATTGAAGACCAATTTCTAGACGAGCATTTGTTCGCTGACACTACTAAGCCACCTTGGTATGATGATGTGGCAAATTATCTAGCATTCGGGAAACTACCAGCATATCTATCATCAAGAGAAAGAAAATTGATTGTCCAACGTAGCGTATGATTTACCTGGATCGGTGGATATCATTTCCACACAAGGAATGATCTCCAGGTCCGTAGATGTGTCCAAGATGTCTAAATCTATGACAAACTGGAGGAAGAACATGACGAGCCCTGTGGCAGGCATTTTGCAGATCGCAGGACTGGACATAATATTTTACACATGGGCAATTATTGGCCCTCAATATTCAGAGATGCAAAAAAATATTTCCAGACCCGCGACAATTGTCAATGGATGGGAAAATCAGGTCAGTCTAATGAAATTCCCCTAAAAGCACAAGTAGTCGCAGAATTATTTGAGATATGGGAACTAGACTTCGTTGGCCCCTTCAACCCAAATTCAAATAAAAAGACCTATATTCTAGTTGCAATGGACTACATGAACAAATGGGTAGAGGCAGAAGCCTTACCAAACGCAACAGAGGAAATAGTCATTAAATTTCTTTTCAAATTATTTCTACGCTATGGAATACCCAAGAAAGTAATCACTAATGGGGGGTCACAATTTACAACTCATAGAATCACACCCACCCTGAAAAATTATCATATTAAACATAAATTTACTTCTCCATACCACCCACAGACAAACAAACAAGTAGAAAGCACAAATAAATTCTTGGAGGCAATTTTGACAAAAACTGTCTCAACAAACCAAAAGAATTGGGAAAATGATCTTCCAAATTCCCTATGGGCTTATCGCACAACATGGAGGAACACCAATGACTACTCTCCTTGTCACTTAGTCTATGGTACGTAACCTATCTTTCCAATCAATTTTGAGATCAAGACTCTAAGTATGGCCGAGGAAATTGGACTGGATCTTACAGAGGCACATAAACAACGCCTACAATAGCTCAATGAGTTGGATGAAGCACGCATGTCCGCCTTGGAGCGCATAGTTTTTATTCAGCAAAAAAGAGAGAACTGGCACAACAAACATATCAAGAAGAAATCATTCCAGAAAGGTGATTGGGAACTTCTCTATGAATCCAGATTTTACGATTTTCCTGGAAAATTACAGACAAGGTAGATGGGACCATATGAAATTAATGAAGTTCATGATAATGGCACTGTCACTCTAATTACCATCGATGGGTATGGGTCTCCCTTTCTGGTAAATGGACACCAGTTACAACTCTACCATAAGCCGCCTTCAAAAGAATCCTTCTGCCAAGAAGTAAGTGAGGACCCTACTTTCATATCTTGGCTGGCTAGGAGGGTAACCCAGGAGCCTCAACTCCATAAATGTTGTTTTTTTAGCACTGTATATATTGTATATATCTTTCTTTACAGATTTGATTGAGCTTTTAGTTTTCTTATTTTTTTTAGGAAGGCCAGTTGAGAGAATATGAACTAGAAAATATGACTGTAATGAATATAATTAACACTCTTTTTTGTTCTTTGCTCCTATCTCACTTTGCAAAACAAAAACAAAAAAAACCCAACAAATATAAACCCTGTTTTTTTCAAGAAAATGAACATGCTTATGAACCATCCAATACTTCGATTATTAAACTTACCCATAGAAATTGACTTAATTTAGTTCATGAATAATCAATTATAGATTCACTAAAACAAAAATGTTTGTGCGAGTTTTTAATCAGTTAATTAGATGGGTAAAAATTTGAACATCATCCCTGTTGTTCATTTAAAACGAAACGATTGTCATTCCTTTGAAAACGATGATTTTTGTACCTTTGCATGATCATTGATTCCTTTGCAAACCATTGTCGTTATTTTGAAAAACATGATTGTTGTTCCCTTCATAAGTAATATCATCCTTCCAAATTAACGATTGTTGTTCCTTCTATCACACTGTTGTTCCCCTTATAATGTCTGTTGTGTTTTTTTCAATAGTGTTGTCCATTCGAAAGGAACAACTATTGTTCCCTTCACGATTCTTTCCTATTATTGTTCCTTTCTCAAAACATTCCATTTTTATGTCAGTCACTCCTTTGGGTATGACCTTCACTAATTCCTTTTCATCAGCACTAGTTCTAATTTGTCATTTGGTGTGGATCATTTAACATACCTTAGTAAACTATTTTTGGATTAATTTCTTTGAATCATCTTAAAAATTGTTCACAATTGATTAACCACCATAATTCCTTTCTTTCCCCTATATATATACATATACTTGAATGATAATTGCTTTCATATAATAATAAGGAATCTTAAATACATTCTTACTTGGCATTCTTACACTTCTTATGCCATCCCTCACTCTTAAGGAGTAGATGAGCCTCCCTTGATAGGGATTAAATATATATATATATATATATATATATATCAAAATCAAAATCAAAATAAAGCTTTTAACAAAGTAATAAACATATTCCATAAAGAATAGGGGGTCTCATCAACATCCAACCTACAACTATCATGAGATAATAACATAGGTGACATTCCCACTATGGCCACCACACCAGGGCAATGGCCTTTGGCATTTTTTTGTCAAAGGACAAGAGGTCTCACCACAA
>ML798981.1:323615-334142 GCA_009831015.1 Picea engelmannii
TAGAAATAGTAAAACATCGTGTCATCAATCATGACGCATCATCATCAAGGTTAAGTGGTTCATCATCATACAAATCCAGATCACTTGCGAGCAAGTGTCCTCAAAGAATAAGTTTTGTCAGTGCGCCAGAGCGGGATGTTACAAACTTGTTGAGAGCACCAACTCTTTGGTTTCTCTAGCACCCACTAGAAGGAAGAACCAACTCCCGATTGTTCCAGCACCAACTGGATGGAAGCACCAACTTCCAGACACACTGGAACCAACCTGTATAACAAAGAACAAAGGTTCTCCCTTGCACCACCCTACCACCCTGGTTTTTCTAGTTGCAACTAGATGGAAGCAACAACTCCCTGTGTTCAAGAATCCACTTGAAACTCTGAGGACAACAGTCCTCCCTAGCACCACCCTACCACCATGATTATAAATATTTGCTTGAATGATAGCTTACAACAATACAGATATGTCAATGCTTACCATTTCTTCTCTGTTATTCAATTATGCTCTTCTTCTGTCTGGTCATGGTTGGCTCCACTTGTTGTCTCTTTCCATCTTCTCTTTCTCTATTCTTCACATGTTGTTAGGTTCTTGTACATTCTTCTCTTTTGACCATTTCTACTCTGTCCCACTTCTGTTCTTCATCTCTGAGTTTATTCTCACGTTGTTCATACTATAATTTTCATTACATACAGTTCAACTCATTTTGCAGAGAAAACAACCAACCTCACTTTGTCACTACCTTTTTCTTTTATTATTTCTCACCTAATATGTTACACTACAAATATCCAATGCCCAGAACAATGATTCAATTAGTATAACTGAATCATAACTGGTCAAGAAATCAAAAAGTGAAACAGTAACCCTTCGATCAGATTGCCTATTTAATCTATGTCATTGGATTATATGCGTAGAGGCTTAAATCATGAAGTGAAACAACAACCCTTTGATCAGATTATCGATTTAATCAGCATTGTCGGATTAAATCCACAAAGGTGCTAAGTTATTCTCTATGTGACCACTGGCTATGACCATGCGCCAACCAAAAAGGCGCTTCCTGACTTCGCACATCGGATATTCTGTTGTGAGTCACCTCGATTCTCCCAACTCCCGATCTTCGAGGTGGATCCTAGAAACGCTAGCTCCTTCCCCTCATTCTCCACTGACATGACCTCGATTGTGACTTGGGGCCAAGAACTTAGGTACTTTTCTTTTCGTGAGGTCGGAAATTAGATCACTTCCTTTCTTCATGGTCCAAGCTCCCTAACTTCACCATGTCAGATCAACGGTCCATAGTCCTATGTGATCCGATGGCCTAGATCTCTCCTTTAAGAATCAATACTTCATGACTTCGCATTTCATCTCTTGTTTGATCGACGACCCACACAATTCCTTGATAAAATTCTATGATCACCTTCATGAACTTGGACTTCGCGCCTTTTCGCTTCTTCGATCTCTGATTTCCTGATTGGTGAATCAACACAATGTTGATCTCTCACCATGTTTCCTTCCTCAATGAGTGGCCATGATTCCTTCTAGGATTTGGAGTATTGAATGAATTCTAGGCTTCTCCTCCTTGCAAATCCACTAGATCTAATGGCCCACGGATAATAGTTCCTCTTCTCTCTAGGGATCTCTACCATCCTTCGAGATTATCGATGGCTCCTTGCCAAATAACTCGACATCAACCCTTCTGAGATTAACTCCATGAGGTAACATTGACCCTCGTCCTTCCTCTGAACTCTTCCAATCCTCTATCCCTCCTGAGCTTGATTCCTTCTGCAAACTCACAGATTCTAAGGAATCCTACGCACACTCCTTGCGGCCTTCGTGATAACCTTTGGCTATTTGGAAACGCCAACACTGTGCTCAGTGCTCATCCTCCTGATCTTGTAGACAAGAATTTTTCATGGTCTAGGCATTCCCGATGTTATCATCTCTGTTTTCCTGTTTTCCATCAATGCTACCAATATTCCATCGTCGTTGTTGTTCTTGCCATCAATGACAAGAACACTCTTCCTATAAACATGTTAACAATCTCCCCCTTTGGCATTGATGGCAACCCTGAAATACTACATTATTCTACTTAGACCTCCAACTGTAGAATCCAAACCACACCTTTTCTCCCCCTTTGACATTAATGTCAAAGAAAACATGATCTCCCTGAGTTGTTATAGTACTTTTCGGAGGTATCATACATTCAACCAACACATACTCCCCCTGACAGGATGGACTCTCTTTGGTGAGAGAAGGAATGACACCCATCTTCCAACGAAGATATTCAAATGGTGTCTTGGCTAAGGGTTTAGTAAAGATATCAACTATCTGGTCTGTGGAAGGAATATAATTCAGTTGAACCACTCTGTTTGTAACCTACTCTTTGAGAAAATGGTATTTTATTGCTATATGCTTAGTATTTGAATGAAGAACAAGATTCTTTGAGACATTAATGGAATTGGTGTTATCACAATGAAGTGGAATTGGATCAGTATAAGTTACCTTCAAATCTGCAAGAATTTGTATCATCCATAATATCTGAGTGCAGCAAGTAGCAATAGCAATGTACTCTGCCTCTATAGTAGATAAAGAAATAGATCCATGCTTCTTACTAATCCATGATACTAATGAATCACCTAAGAAGAATGCACCTCCACTAGTGCTCTTTTTCTCATCCAAACAATTTGCCCAATCAGCATCTGAATATGCATTTAATTGAAAATTTGGATTTCTAGGATACCACAAACCATAAGTCATTGTGCCCTTCAAATATTTGAATATACTCTTGACAACTGCTAAATGACTTTGTTTAGGAGAAAACTGATAACGACCTACCATTCCAACAACTTGCATTATATCAAGATGAGATGATGTGATGTACAAAAGATTGTCTATCATTGATCGATATGTTCTTTGATCAACATCAGGTGAAATATCATCTTTACTGAGCTTACAAACAACCACCATAGGTGTACTAACAGGAGAGGAATATTCCATCTAAAACTTCTTCAACATATCTTTCAAATATTTTTCTTGAGACATAAATAACCTTGCAACACTGATTGATTTGTAAACCAAGAAAATATGATAGTTCTCCAATCATGGACATCTCAAACTTAGTTTGCATAGAATTACAAAACCACTGAACAAAAGTGTCATTAGTACATCAAAAAATAATGTCATCTACATAAACCAAAACAACTAATAAATCATCACCTTCAGACTTAATGTATAGATTATTGTCAACAGTACCTTTCTTGAACCCTTTGTCTTGTAAAAATTTGTCCAGTCTATAATACCAAGCTCGTGGTGTCTGTTTCACTCCATATAAATCCTTTTTCAGATTGCAAACATAGTCAAGATTATCTATCAGTGAAAATCCTTCAGGTTTCTCTATATATACTTCTTCCTCTAGATCTCCATTAAGAAATGTTGACTTAACATCCATCTAATATACTTTAAAGTTCTTATGACATGCATAGGAAAGAAACGTTCTTATGGCTTCCAATCTTGCCACTGGTGCAAAGGTTTCATCGAAATACTGTCCTTCAACTTGTGCATACCCTTTACAAACCAATCTGGCTTTATTCCTAACAATTTGTCCTTTTTCATTCATTTTATTCTTGAACACCCATTTGGATCCTTTTACGTTCTTATCTTCGGGTCTAAAAACAAGATCCCAAGTGTTTTTCTTCTCAATCTAATCAATCTCATCTCTTCATAATTCTAATCCAATCGTCATTCTTGATGGATTCATTAAAAAATTTAGGTTCAATCATATATATGAAAGAAATATGAGATTGTTTTGATTCTTTAATCAATTTCCTTCTTGTCTGAACTCCTTTATTCATATCACCAATTATTTGTTTTTCAGGATGATTCTTTCTAACAATTCTGAGATGTGGTTTTGTTTCTATCTGCTAATTTGAGTCTTCCTAAGTATTTGTATCTTCATCTGACTCAGAGTATTCTCTTTCTGATTCTTGGACCTGTTCATCTTCAACTTCAACTATATCCTTTGTGGTTGGTTCAATACTGTTTACATTTTGTAGCGGGATTTCTTCATTAACTTTTATGTCAATAAAATCAACCATTTCATGTAGCCTCTTATTATAGAATCTATATCCTTTAATGTTTGTAGTATACCCTAAGAAGATACCTTCATCATCCCTATCATCATATTTTCCAATATTTTCATCATTATTCTTGATATAACACTTATTCCCAAAGACTTTAAAATGTTTGATTGAAGCAGGTCTTCTAAACCATAGTTCATAAGGAGTCTTGTCACTTTATGGCCTGAGATGAGATTTTTTAAGAATATGTATAGTTGTGTGAATTCTTTCTACCCAATATGTCTAAGCAATATTCCTTTCATTCATCATTGATCTTGCCATCTGTTGAACTGATCTATTCTTACTCTCAATTACTCCATTTTGTTGTGCAGTCCTTGGAACAATATACTCTCTTTTGATCCCATGTTTATCAAAAAAGTCTTTGAAGTCCATTGAACTAAACTCTCCTCCTCTATCAGACCTTACTTCCTTCAATCTTTTTCTTGTTTGATTCTCAGTCAGAGCCTTAAACACTTTGAATATTTCAAATGCTTCATATTTTTCCTTCAGAAAGGAAACCCATGTTAGTCTAGAATAATCATCAATAATAAACATGAAATAGTTTTCTTTTCCTATACCTTCCTTCCTTTATGGTCCACATAAATCCATATATAATAATTGAAGAGGTTCTTCTGTTGAAGTAAAGTTCTTAGATTTAAACTATGTCCGAGTAAGCTTTCCTATTTGGCAAGGTTTGCATACAGAATCATATGGCTTTAATATCTTTGGAATATCTTTTACTGCCCCATTTTTTCTTAGTTTGATTAGATGATAAAAATTTAGGTGGCCAAGTATCCTATCCCATAACCAACTTTCATCATACTTACTTAAGTGACATTCTTCTTTATATTCTTTCAAAACATAGACATTGTTTTCTTTTCTTATGCATTTTGCAATTAATTGTCCTGAGTTCACAGATTGTATTTTACAACCTTTAGAAGTGAAAACAAATTCACATCCTCTGTCACAAACTTGAATGACACTAAGAATATTATGTTTCACACCATCTACCAACAACACATCTTGAGCTTTCCCTTTTCCCTTACTTAGACTTACCATTCCTTTACCTTTGATTTTTCCCGGTGCATCATTTCCAAAAGTTACATTCCCTGATTTTCTTTCACTTAGAGACAAAAACTTACTTTTGTCTCCAGTGATATGTTTGGAACTTCCACTATCAATATACCAGGGGTTATTTTGTCTTTGGGCTGACAACGCTAATCCACACTTGTCATCTTCTTTCTTCTTCCAAACCTTGACATTTTCAGCAGAGGGATTTAAATCTGGCTTATAGTTCTTTAAGCGACAGTCTACAGCTTTATGTCCATAATTATGGCAGGTGTAACATTCTGGTTCATTGAATAAAGGATCATAACGATTGTTATGCTTAACCTGCATATTTTCCCCAGCCATCGCATGATTTGCAGTCTGTGGTTGTTTGTTACTTGGTTGTATCGATATTTGTTGTGGAAGATATTTGTTCCTTGAGTATCTTGATTGCTCATATCTAAATCTTAAAGAACAATTTACAGTTGTGTGACCAAAATTAGAGCAGAAAAAACAATATCCATAGAAAAATTCTTTGTACCTGGAAAATGGTTGTCTCCTTTGAGAAGGTCGATTTCTTCCATGATGATGATTTCCTTGAGCAGAGGGTGTACTATTTATTTGTTCTTCATATTTAGTTCTGGTACATTTTCCTTCACTTCTCCTTGGCGGTTGATTATCTCCCTTTGTTTCTCCAGATTTGTGGTTGTCAATGATTGTATATTTGACGAACTTGATGGATCCTTTGTTGCTTGGTCAATTAATACTTGATCCTTCTTCATAAACCAAGCCATTTTTCAACTTTGGATTCATTTACTGATTCAGAATGGTGGCTAATCCTTCTAAGGCTTTAATACTTGACATATTTTGGTGATACAATGCCTTAAGCTTCTCCATCTCTTTTCTGGTTTTTACTACCTCTTCTTCCAAGGCTTCACATCTTGATTTATACTCTGATAATTGTTGTTTCAAAATGTCCTCTACTTTATTTTCCTCTTCTAACTCCACTTTTAGCAGGGCAAAGTCTTCATTAGGTTTTTTACCATTCTTTTCAAACTACATCAACAATTTTTTTTGTTTTCTCTTATTAAGTCAGAGTCTGTCAATCTCTTCTAAAGCATTGATTAGTTCACCTTCCATATAAACCATAGATTCTTCATCATTAACATCACTTCCTATGATTTTATTATCATAATCTTCTTTGGCCATAAGCATAAAGTCATTAACCTTATCTTCACAAGAAGAGTCACTATTTGTGTCTCCTGAAGAGTCATCATTATTTACACATAAACTTTTATTTTTACCAAATCTCTTGGATTTGTACTTCTCTTGACCTTCAGATTTCTGGTCCTTCTTCTTGTGTGGACACTTATATGCAAAGTGACCTATCTTTCCACAGTTAAAACATTTAAATGGCAGCTTTCCTTGGTATTTTCCCGATCCTTTCTTTAACCTTGACACAATTGTTTCCTCAATATCATCTAATTTAGAATCATTATTCTTGTCTTCTTTAAAATATGTTTCTCTAGTGATGGGTTTATCTTTACTAATCCTCATTTCATAAGCATTCAAAGTTCCTAGGATTTGATCAATAGGTAGAATTTTAAGATCATTCAGTTCTTCTATTGTAGAAACTTTTGGATTAAATCTATTAGGCAGAGATCCTAAAATATTTTGGACTAAAAGTGCATCTTCAATCTTCTCACAAACACCCTTCATGGCATTCACAAGCTCCTCAACTCCTAAAAAATATTTACTAACTGTTTCATCCTCATTCATCTTTAGTTGTTCAAATTTCAATCTATATGTCTGAAGTTTGGCACCTTTTACTTTCTCATTTCCTTCATAACTGCTAATAAGTTTATCCCACATCTCTTTGGAAGATTCAATATGCATCACCTTTACAAACTCAGCTTCACAAAGTCCACTCAAGATAGAATTCATTGCCTTTGCATTGAAGCTAAATTCTAGCTTATCATCTTTGGAAGGTAGCACAATAGGTTTTGTATATCCAGTCTCTACTACATCCCAAACATCAGCACCTAAGGCCATAATGTATGTTGTCATTCTAACATTCCAATATTGTAATCTCTGGGACTTGGTCTTTATTCATCTATTCTTCTTTTTTTCTTTTCTATACTTTCTTATATATGATATCAGTGTTCTCTTTCATGGAGGTATCGATCATGCTTCTACAATCATGAGCTATGTGTCCATGGCTATGGCACTTATAACATTCAATGTCATGTGGGGCCACATAAGATTTTATTGTTTGAACATTTATTTCATAAGCCCTACAATATGCAACCTTATGTCCAAAGTTGGTACAATAAAAACAATGACCATAAAAAACATTTACATAACTTGGAGTGAATGATCTTCTTTTTTGTGTAGTCATTCTGAATTCCTACCTTGGCTGATCATGATCTTCTCTTATGTGGATCTCTTCATCGTGGTTGAAGCTTATTTGTTTCTTGAATGTGCTATGTCTTGTTGAAGAAGTATCTCTATTATTCTTCTTTGATTCTTGTTGACCATGATTCCTTCATTTGAGTACTTCTTCATAACTCTTACTATTTTCTTTATTTTTATTTTCTATCACTCTGGAATGATTCTCTTCATTCACTACTACTGATGTGGATGTTTTTGTCTCTTCAACGTTCTTGATGAGCTTGACGATTTTATTTCTCAATGTGACAACTTGTTCTTCAATATGATTTAAGTTGTCAGTTCTTTCTTTAATATGATCTGTCAGTACCTTCCCTCTCTTTTTTGCTTCCTTTCTTTCAGTTTACAAACATTGCTTCTCTTTTATTGCTTCCTTTCTTAGTGATTCTATTTTGGCTTACAAACACTACTTCTCTTCCATTTGACTTGTGTATGTTTCTTCAATATTTCTGACTTCTTCTAGATGAGATTTTTGTTTCATGATGACTTGTTGGGATTCTTTGGAACATTCTTGAGAATTATCCTTGGCTAATTGTTCCTCAAGTGATTGGTTCTTATTCCTTTCTTTGTTTACTTCATCCAAATATCTGATAAATTTATATTCAAGATCCTTTTCCTTTTCAATATCAAAATTATCTTCTATTTGATTTGGTTGTTCTATCTCATCACTTTCAATCTTCAAATAAGGGAATTCAATTTCGAGATGTTCACTCTCCTCATAAGTAAATAAAAAGAACTCACTTTTTTTTACTACAAACTCTTCTTCTTTTGAATCTGTCTGACATGATGATCATCTTACCTCTTTTTCTATATATGCATCTTCTTCAACAATCTTTGAATTTGTAATGGGATAATAATATATATTATGTATCTTATCCTAGAGTCATTTATCTTATGAACATTTTCCCACTTTGTCCTTTACTAAATCAAGGAATCCTTCCAAGATAAAATTCATTGCTATTTTGTTGTTCCTTTTCAATTCCTTCTTGAATACGATCTTTGGTTTCTTTGTAGCATTCTATCCTGTAACGACTGAGTACCAAACATCATATCCCTGTTCCTATAAAAATACCTTCATCCTGCAACTCCAGAATTCATACTTCAGACCCTTCTGACCATTGAACATTGGTTATCCATTTATACTGTACTCTATGATATACCTTCTAGTGGTTAAACTATTTCCTTGAAGGAACCGGCTATGATACCAATTGTTGGAATACTGAGAGGAGGGGGGGGTGAATTAGTATGAGAACTTTATACCACTTTTAACCACAATATATATTCTTTCACTTCATCAACAATTTTCAAATGTTTATCATCAATGTATCATCTAATATTGCATTCAATATATATATATATATATATCATAAGCAACATCACATCAGCGTCACATCAATAATAAATTACACCAATATTTACGTGGAAACCCAAATGGGAGAAAACCAAGGAATGATTTCTTATATATATAAATAATCCATTCATAAGAAGCACCAACTTCCCAATTATTCAGTTCCAACTAGAAGGAGTCTACAACCCCCTATTTACAGGATCCAACCTGAAGGAAGCTACAACTCCCTGAGTTCTCTAGCTCCAACCAGAAGGAGGCTACAACCCCCTAGGTTCTTCGACTCAAACCAGAAGGTGGCTACAACCACCTAGTTCGCAGGCTCCAAATTCAAGGAAGATCCAACTCCCTGATTCTCTGGCTCCAACTGGAAGGATGCTACAACACCCTTTCCTTTCCCTGTCCAATCACCCTAAAATATAAGTGTATACCAATTGTCACTACCAAAACCACTGCCACTATCATTGTCACTGTCAGTGTCATAGTCATTTTCACTATCACTTCAACCACTTTCACAACAACATGTAACAAATCAACCTGTCATTGTATCCAACATGTCATTGTCAACCTGTCCAACCTGTCGCTATCACCGATACTCAATAAGATCCTATCACATGGATCATATACTAAGAACACCTCTCAATTATATTTTCAACATCACCAACACATGTCTCTACCAATCATGTACCAATATCACCAACATATACCATCATAGGGTATGTGTCTCAACCATGTACCAAAGAATGTACCAAAACAAGTGCATCAACTGTTGGTTGTGGAGCCTAATTATCTTCCTGATTTAGAGGTCCTTTCTTTCATCCATGTTTATACCCCATGAAGACTTTACAACCCAGAATTATGTACACTCTTCCACGCAGGGGAGTGTAGAAGGGGGTTACCCCCTTTGCGAGGTTCGGGGGGGCTATCCCCAGGGCTGGGGGTCCGAGGGAAAGTGGGCTCTCGACGGGGATTCGAGGGCAAAGCCCCCAAAGGAAAAATTTCCTTCTAAAAGTATATTGTAATTTCATTGTAAATCTGGACCGTTCATTATAAGGTCACAGATCTAACAGTAGAAGTTATGTTAGGGTTTTTTTCCCCTAGAAGGCAACCCTCTCTTCTGAGGGAAATGTATTGTGGCTATATATCATGGCAAATATTGTATTCTGAGATAGGAGACTGTGAGAGAAAGAAGAGGAAGTTACAACGGGTTTTTTGTAGGTTGTATCCCTTCATTTGTTGGATAATAATAAAGGAAGGAACTGGCAATTTATCTCGTGGACGTAGCCCACATTAGGTGAACCATGTAACTCTATGTCTCTATTGTATTGTGTATCTTTTGTGTTTTTTTTCCACATTTGTTTTATTTTATTTATACACAGTCTTGTTTTTCTAACATCAACCATGCACCAACACTTGTACCAAATCGTGCATCAAGCATACACCTCAACCTGTACCAAATTGTGCATCAACCATGCACCATACCATTTCACAACCATGCACGTCAACCATGTACCATATCATGTATCATACCATGTCCCAACTATGCACATCAACCATGTACATCAATCATATACATCAACA